>APFE031596871.1:13772-32206 GCA_000404065.3 Pinus taeda | reverse complement strand
TCTATGACACAAAAGTTTGATGATTTCATCCTTAAAAATCTTTTCTTGGTTCTGGACAATCCTGGGGGAGCACACAGGTTTAACAATACAAAGCAAATATCAGCATACCAAGGGGATTGCATGAAGGTTTCATTGATCTGTGGAGTCGCCAGCTCCGGTTCATCATCCAGTTGATTAATGTCTAATGCTTGTAAGTTTGTTTCAGACATTAGTTTGGCTAACCCTTGTCCTTTTATGAGCTTAGTGGGCTTTATTTCAATGACGTATTCAAGGATGCTGGCAATCCATTTGCCTCTTTTGCCTTCCAGTCCCTATTGAGTTATTATATCCTTTACAACATCATTAGGGAAATAGGCAATCACATGGGAGTATAGGATGTAAATTCTGAAATCTTTGATGGCTTTGACTAGGGCGTAGGCTTGCTTCTCCATAATCTGAAATTTCAAGGGTGCGTCTCTCAAAGCTCGGCTGAAGAAAGCAATTGGCTTCTCGTTGCCCTGATCATCTTTCTGCAGAAGGACAGCAGCTATAGTGTGTTCAGATGCGAAAGAAAAAATGATAAAATCTCTGTCGAATTGAGGACTGGTAAGGACAGGTGTTTGAGTTAGGGCAGTTTTTATACTCTCGAAATCCTGCTTGGCTTCAAGCGACCATCTTACCTTGGCATCCTTTTTTAGCATGTTGCTTAATAGCCTTACTAGCTCGGCTAGATTTGGGATAAATCTCCTCAGGAAGTTGATCTTTCCGAGGAATGCTTGCAATTCTTTTATGTTTCTTGGGTAGGGGATTTGGAGGATAGCTTGAATTCTTTCCAGGTCAATTTTGATCCCATCTTTTGATATTATATGCCCTAAAAGCTTGCCTTCCTCTAGGGCAAACAGGGACTTCTTAGGGTTCAAGGAAATGCTGTATTTCCTACATGTCATGAAAATTTTCCTTAAGTGCTTAAGGTGCTCTTGGTCGGATTTTGAGAATGGGGTCAGGTCATCGAGGTAAACTACGAGGAAATCATGTATCTCCTTAGCAAACGCAATATCCATTGCTCTTTGAAAGGTAGCACTGGCGTTTTTCAGCCCAAAAGGCATTTTAACATACTTGAATGTTCCCCAGGGTGTGGTAAAGGTTGTCTTGTCTTGGTCATCCGGGTGAACAAGGATTTGGTTAAATCCTGAAAATCCATCTAGCAAAGAAATTCTAGAGGAACCCACTACTCTTTGCAAGATATGATCCATTTTGGGCAACGGGTAGTGGTCTTTTAGAGAGACCTGGTTTAAATTTCTCAAATCTACACACAGTCGTATCTCTCCTGTTTTCTTTCTGGTGTGGACTAAATTAGACACCCATTTAAAGAATCTGATGGGTGCAATGATACCTGTTTCAAACATTCTCTTTATTTCTTTTTCAATCAAGGGGAGAAGCATGGGGTTGATTCTTTTGAGTTTCTGTTTGAACAGTTTTTTATTTGGTCTTAGGGGAATGGTGTGTTGGATTACTGAAGTGTCATAGGACTTTAAGTCCTCATAACTCCACGCAAATACATCTTGGAATTCTTTGAACAAATCCACATATTTCGGTTTTTGGTCAGGAGGCAGATTTTTGGACAATTTAATCATTCTGGGGTGTTCTGCTGTTCCTATGTTGTGTTCTTCTATGGCAGCATTCAAAGGTTCCATCTTTGGTTTTTTGGCCACGTCGTTGTTATCAAACATGTCTTCCAATGGTGTAAGGCTGGCAGGCAGAACATTACCTTTCAGATCAATAAACTCATCCTTTATCTTGGCTGTTTTTTGTGAACAAATTTGTTTCAGCTGCCCTATGTTTGTACTGTCGAAAATAGTTGGGCTTAGGATTTGTTTAGCTGTTGCAGTTGTTAGAGTCAGGTGTTTTTCTTCTGCTAACTGTTGTGATTCGGCTATCGCATCCATGTCAATGTTTGTGGTGGAGAATTCGTCCTCCAGAGTCAAAAAATTGTTAGTCTGGGCATCATCTTGGAATACCTGCCAATCCTTGACATTGTTAGGGACCGAAGGTCTTTGTTTTATTTCAGCAGTGAAATGGTGATTTGGTTCAAAGGGAAGCTTACATGTGCTAGCGAAGGTGGCTAGGCTATGGGCATGAATATTATGGTCTCGTGCTATTTTGGCCAGCTCAAATTCACTGAAGGCGCTGAGCAATTCACTGGCAGCAGCTCTGTAAGCTCTCATTCTACTATCATTAGCGACAAAGTTACCCTTTATCTGTTGTATGATCAAGTCCGAATCACCTAGGATGGAGATGGTAGTAGCCCCTAGGGTTTTGAGCAACTTGAGACCTAAGAGAAGAGCTTCATACTCCGCCATATTGTTTGTACATCTGAAATTGAGTCTATAGGCATGGCCTTGTGCGCGATTCTTGTGAGTGTTGTAAATCCACACTCCAGCCCCTGCTCCTAACTTGTTAACTAAACCATCAAACTCCAAATACCATGTGGCTTCTTGTTTGAGGTTTGTATTGAGAGTTTCAGTTGTTTGGGAACGGGTGGACTGGTAATTTCTGTTTCGGGATTTTCTTCTTGTTGCTTGTTGGTTGCCTTAGCTGTTGAGACAATTTCATGGGTATTGGCAACCGATTCCTCATTGACATTCGTTCCTTGCTCCAAAGGTAACGGCTTATCATCAGTTGGAGGGCTGGTGTTATCATTGAATAAAATAAAAGAATCCATATCATAATGGATTGAGTATATGGGAAAATTTTGGGGTTTTTCCTCACTGCTTACCACATATTTCATTAATGTTTCTCTATAAAGTCTCTTTGGTTGCCCAAAGACAAATATAGTGGCATAAGAGAGGTCAAGTTGAAGGGATCCTTGCAATTTTGCTCCCCACGATCTGTATAGAAGCATACCATACTTTGTGGGGATGTCGACAACTACTACGTCCATCAAAATTGTCTTGTTGGGGAATTGGACTAGGGAGACACAAAGGTCTTTGATCAAGCCTAAACATTTGACCTGACTTGAATCAAAAGAATACAGATCTTTGTATGGCCTTGTGACATCGAGGTTCAACTTTTCCATTACAGCTTTGGGCAGAAGGTTATGTGAGGTACCTGAGTCAAACATAGCATTGTGCAATATTTTGTCATGTATGTGCAGACTGACATAAAAAGGTGGAACAGGTCCGTATGTTGTTTTTCCGTCAACTTCTGGGCTGAAAAGTAGTTCAGGGGTATCATCTAAAATGTTTACATCATCCCTTACTTCTGGTAATTGAAGCGACCTTTGAATTTGTTGTCTATATACATCATGTTTAGCCAGTTCTGAGAGGGGAATGGGAATCTTGAGTTTTCCAATCTCTGCTTGTAAACTGAATGGTTTTTCCAATGAGTTCTTGGCATTGACAGTGGTGAATTTCTCTTTTTCAGGCATACTCTCTATGTTCTCTTTTGGAATGTCAGTATCACGGTGTATGACTGTTTGTGGTATCTCTGTTTTGGGAAGATGTCCGGGAATGCTCTTCCGATCTTCTTTCGGATAGGAGGGGGGCAGAGGCTGCTCAATAGGAGAATGTGTATCTGTTACATCCTCCACAGTAACCTGATGAGGGTTTGGGACAGGGCTGTCAGTTGGTTGATTGTTGGTGATCTTCCCTTTAGTTTTGTTGAGCAGTTTGCTATCTTTTGTTTTGCTAGGTGGGAGAACATCAACAGCCCTTGTTCTTAATTTGTATTGCTTGTGTACCTCGTATATAGCATTGTCATATCCTTGTTTAAAGTCAAAGGACTCTCCCGATTTGGTGCGGAATTGTTTTGTATCAAGGTATGGTCGGTCTTCTACCGCGAGGAAGATTTGCTGTTCGTTTTCTGAATCTATCAGGTTCATATGCGTCCCATCCATGGGCTCAGCGGATGTAGATGCCTCCGCATAGTTTTCTTGAAAAGGAGGTCTAATATCGTGATCCGGACTGGCCCTACCAGCGTTTGGGTTTTGGGTTTTTCTGAAGTTTGGGTTCCTTATGGCATTGGGCTGTTGACCCTCCCATGAAGTTTTCCTCTCAACGTTGTCTATTCTGTCTCCCAGTTTGTGCATGCTAGTAATGACAGCATCTAGCTTCTGATCGAAGGAGGAGGGTTCTTCTTTGAAAGTGGTTCTTCTCTCAGTTCTAGTTCTGTTTCTTTTAGCAATTAGATTTGCTTCCACACTCACTACAGCATCTTGCATTTCTGCCAGGCTTTGAGGGGCTCTTTCCCTTAATTGATATGCCATCTCGGCATCGAAGCCATCTGGGAATTTGTATGATGCGAGATCAGGTGGAGGTCTTAAATTTGGTGGTATTGCATTGTAAACATTGTTAAATCTAGCACAATAATCCAGAACAGCTTCCCCAGGTCCTCTCTTGATAGTATCATACTCGGACAGTATGTGCAGGGGGTCTTTCTTTTTCTCCCATCTGTTAACGAATGTCTAGTATAAGGAATTCGGGTTTACTATAGAATTGGGTGGAAGTGCCCTAAACCAGGTTCTGACATCACCGGTCAAACTTTGGACAAAAATCTTCATTCTTACACTCTCATCATCAATCTCATAAGTCTCGAAATAATCCTGCATTTTCTTTGTATGTTGTAGGGTGGTGCAGGAGGTTGTGCCATCAAAATAAGTGATTTTCGATTGGTAGTCCTGAGGCATAGCCCCGGGATTAGCAGGTAATTGTAATGGCGCATATCTAGCCATGATGACGGGGATAAGCGGAGCGCCTAAAGCAGCGGGGATCACAGGAATAACCTGGGTAGAAAGAGTAGTAGTGATAGTAGGAATATGAGATAGAGGTGTAGAGGAGCTACTTGGAGAAGGGGGTGATGAGCCAGGGGAACTCGGGGTTGACCGGAATAAAACTTTGACAGGGGTTGGTACACCAATTGGCTGAACTATTTCAGGACTAGCAGCAGTTTGGTATTTTTTTTGCTTTTGTTTTCTAATGATCTTAGGAATTAAATTCGGATTTTCAACAACAGGTGGGCTGTTTGGATCAGGATTTGATCGTGTATTACGTGTTTGCTTCTTAGGAGCCAGCTTCTAATATATTTTTTGGGAAATTTCCTAAAAATCGCAACAACACAGGTCGACCGAGACCTTCACAGGTCGGTTTCTTCCTCTGTAGGGCTACATACTGGTTTAATGAATTTATCTGAGGAGCTCCCCAGTGGAGTCGCCATTATGTTATCACTCAGGTTTTCCCTAGGCTCCTTATAGGGATACGGCCGAGGTAACCACAAACCAATCTTTGGATTGCAGGTTCTAGCCCACCTGCAATCAGAGAGGGCTCTCTCTTAATGATTCAACTTTGTTGATGATTTTAGGCTAGCTTTTGGCTCAGGGGTTTTTTGTTTGTGTTTGGATGGAAGGTAGGAATCTCAAGCAAAGAGGCAAGGTAAGGTGTGATAAGCTTCGAACCATTGGGCGTGGAGTCGTGGATTAAGGCTTGTTATAGCGTCTTCTTGATCACAAGAGGATTAAGGAGCGAGATAGCCACACATGATACAATTAATAGTCTACCGAAGGGATGGAATGATGGGAATCAGGGATGAAAGGCAAAGGAGAATCATTTCATCATGCTGAAAAAGAGGAGAAATGGATGAATGGTGATCTAGGAGCAGTTAAGAATTCCTAAATATTCATTCATATGTGCAAGAAACAGCGTAAACAAGATCATTTAAGTATACATGCTCATAGTTATTTCTGATGAAAACATAGAAAAATTGCAGAAATTGAACTTAAGGTGTAGTGAAACAAATCTTAAGCTATTCTTTTTTCCTGCAATTTAGAAGGCGGAACGGTGGTAAAAACATGAAAATTAACAGAGAAGAGAAACACTTATTGAATCATGTAGAAGCACAGGAATTCCGTAATCACTCCTTGGCCAATTGAACACATTAAGCAGTTTCGAAATCCATGCTTTCAGCAATCTTTGATTATAGAAAGTATGACAGTTACAGTGCGGGTCTCTGCTTGGAGAAAATGTTGGGAAGAAAATTAAGCAATGTCTTCGACTCACTAACTAACCAACCTACCAACCAACCAACCCCTCACTACATTGTTCAAGGTGGTATATATAAGCAAAATATCGGAAAGACGTTCATTACAATTGACCTAAACAGGTCTGCTAGAAAAACTCTTCAAAAATCTAAGTGTTGTTGGAATTAAATGCAGGTAAGTCCTTTTGGCTGCACTAGAGGCAGCTAAATTAGAAAAGACTATAATGTGGCCCTTGGAGGCTTGATGCAGTGCTGCTGGGATGATTGTGCTTCGGGATCTGTAGTTATGCTTTGGTGCGAGTTAAATGTGCAATGATTATGATTTGAGGGCTTTGAGTGGCTTCTCCCTCCTTCTTTGACTCTGCTGGAAGGTATTAAATGTTCTCCTGCTTCAGGCTGCTGCTTAAGATTTTCACTGATACTCTTTGCCGCTACATTGATGGCTTCCGCCGCCTACTGATACTCTTTGACACGCTTCTACCTGATGATTTGATCTGATACACTTTAAACTCTGTCATTGGTCCTCAGTTGTCTTTAAACCGGATCAATTTGGCACGATCGGGGGATTTTCGGGCTTTTTTGGCGCACAACGGGCTAAGGAATCAAAATATTCCCCAAAGCTTCCCCGAAACGGCCTATTTCCCTTGTTCTGGAGCTCCGAAGTGCGATTTCTCTTCCTGCGCGAATTTTCGGCTTTCTAGCTGCTGACGTCAGCAGTACGGCGGATGACGTCAGCCTGCGGTGGGTCCCTAGTACAGAAGTGACATGGTGGGGTGCTGATACTGAAGGCGATGCGACGAACTTCTCCTATGCAATCGCAATATCACATCGGCGGGGAACGGAAGGTGTTTCAGTTGGACATTTGGCGCTTGCGCCCGCCGACCGCCGATATCGCGATATCGCGTCGGGTGGCGACGGATGGGTCATAACTTGCATGGAGAGGAAGCTGCGATGTTGCAATGCGATCTGGCTTTATATGGTCTGCGGAGTGTTAAGGAAGTCAGCAAGGGGTTTGTTGCGAT
Source organism: Pinus taeda (assembly GCA_000404065.3). NCBI lineage: Eukaryota > Viridiplantae > Streptophyta > Pinopsida > Pinales > Pinaceae > Pinus > Pinus taeda. The sequence goes on along the minus strand of APFE031596871.1, from coordinate 25,175 downwards.
CGAAAGGAGTAAGCAAGTGGGTGCGAAAGGCATTCGAGGCTTCGGAAGGGGTCCGATCACTTCAAAGGGATTTTATACTCTGGAAGGAGTCCATTGTATTTGGAAGATGGTTTGAAGGGTGAGGGTTCTTGCTAAGTTTCAGGTAAACTGAGCAATTCCCGGGGGTACTTATGGTTATTTTTCAACCAGGGGGAGGGATATTTACATAGGGGATGATTTACATAATTTTAGTAGGGGGATGGGAAAATATAGGGAGCTAAATAATAATGTCAGTGGTTAATATGGAGATGGTAAGAAAGCGCTAAGTTCAGGAGACCTTAGGCTATTATAAGGGGATAGAACCATTCTTCAGAGAGAGTATGGAACGACTTTGAGTAAAGCAGATCTTCACCCAAGCTAATGATATGAAAATGATGGAACTTAAGAGGTGTCAAGCAGATCTTGACCTCTTTTAGGGAAGTTAGTTAATGATTGGGGGAGATGGAGAAAGGAAGTTAGTTATACCTTTTTTTGAGCTTCTCGCATAGAACTGCCTGCTAATTGTGTCCTGAGTAAAGATGACGCCTAGAAATCTGGAACTAATCAGCAATTAGGATTCAGCAACCTCAAAACTATCTACCCAGCCTACTTACCTAACATTTTTTCTTCTTTTGATTTGGGTGCACTTAGACTTGCAAACCCATCATTCCATTTTTTCTTTTCATGCTTTCCTATCTATAGACTACCCTTATTTCATCCAAGGGCCCAGATTAAGCTGTTGGGCTCCTTTGATTCTCTACCTATCTAGGAATCTGCCAAGATTAAGCTGTTTGGACAAATTTATATTCTCTATATTCTAAAACAGGAAATTTAAACCTAGGGAGACCAAGATTAAGCTGTTTGGACCTCCCTTTAACTAAAAATTGGTGATACCGGAATAACTTCTCAAAAATTTGGAAGGCAATTAAATGAACTCTAAGTAGCCTTCTTCGCTTGGAGATTGTTAAGCAAATATGGAGCATTGCAGCATGCAAAGTATGACATATTTGGCCTGTAAAAATGTCAATCATGAAATATGAGTAACCTGCTGCAGCAGGAGGCTAACACTACCGATGATGATATGGTGAACCTCACTCTCCTTGGCCTTCCAAAGAGTTGGAATATCTACCAGGACTCTGTGAATGGAAGGGAGAAATTGTCAGATTGGGAATAACTGTGGTCGGAGCTTATGCAAGAGGAGATCAAGAGGAGCACACGAGTTGGTTCTTCATCCAAGAATGATGATGAAGAAAATTTGGCCTTAGAAAGTAAGGCAAGGAAAGGGAAAGAGAAAGCTTCCCATTTCAAATCGAATTCTTCTCATGGAGGGAAGAAGGGTGACATGTCTAAAGTAAGATGCTTTAATTGTCACAAGATGGGATATTATTTTCCCATCGAAGAAGTCCAAGAAGGGATCCTCAGAAGGATCAGAAGGTGATGCATTTCTTAGTTCGAAATGGACTTTACGCTCATCGCATGCATGGTGTCGTCGATGATGGGTTGTGTCTGGTATCTTGACAATGGAGCCTCATTCCACATGACCGGTGATAAAAACGTATTCAGTGCCTTGGAGGAGAAAGACCTAAAGATGTGCTTAGAGATGGGTGATGACAGAAGGTATAGTGTTTTAGGAGTGGGCACGGTTGCTTTTTAGAGGGAGCATGGAGCTCCTCTCGCCTTGACAGATGTGATGTATCTGCCTGGACTTAAGAAGAACTTGGTATCGGTCGCAATGTTGGAGGATAAAGGCTGCGATGTTGTCTTCAGTAAAGGAAAGGTGTTCCTAAGACACATAGCCATAGGTCAGACCAAGAGGATAGGGATTCGGGTGAAGAATCTCTATAAACTAGAGGTAGATGATTGTGCAACATCGAGTATGAAAGAAGAATTGGTGCAAAGCCAAGACATTGGCGAGTTGTGGCATGGGCAGTTGGGCCATTTGCATCATGGGGCTTTGAAGATAATGCAATAGATATCTACAAGACTTCCCAAAGGTAAACTTGAGCAAGTTGACAGATTCAAAGGTTGTACCTTGGGAAAGTACACCAAGTATTCCATTCATGATCGAGACAGTCACGCAGAGGCTATCTTAGAGCAAGTTCATATTAATTTGTGTAGACCATTCTTGATGGCATCCATATCAAAGCAAAGGTATTATGTGATTTTCATTGATGACTATTCTCGTAAATGTTGGATTTATTTCATGCAGAAGTAGGACCAAACCTTCACAAAGTTTTGTGAGTTCAAAGCATTGGTCAAGAAAGAGTTAGGAAAGAAGATCAAGGCCTTGAGAAGTGCCAACGGTGTAGAATAGGTCTCTTAAGAGTTTAAGGACTTCTGTGCAGCGGAAGGAATTAAACAAGAGTTGACGGAACCTCATAACCCATAGTAGAATGGGGTTGCCGAGACGAAGAACAAAAATATTGTAGGGGTAGCATGGGCAATGTTGCATGACCAAGGCCTACCACTTCACTTGTGGGCTGAGGCATGCAACACAACAGTCTTTTTTTAGAATAGAAGCCCGCATCGCATACTTGGGATGAAGACACCAGCGAAAGCTTTCTCCGGTAAGAGACCAGATGTGGGTCACTTCAGGATCTTTGGCTCATTGGTATATTGCCATGTGACAAAGGATTCACGGAAGAAGCTTGAGTCCAAAGCAGAGTTGGGTATATTTGTGGGGTACACTGATACACCTCACAACTATCAGGTGTACTTTCCTACTAGTGGGAGGACAGTGGTTCGCGGAGATCTCAAGTTTGATGAGAAGAAGGCCATGCAAGTTTCCCTTGAGAGGGAGCTCCAACTACAGGTTGTGGAGGAACTGTTGGTTCCTAAGGAGGAGGAGCCTCAGACTAATGCAAACCAGCCGCATGCAGAGGTTCCAGGAGTGGAGACATCCACTCAAGTAGAGTCTGCCAGAGATGGACGGAATCTCACAAGAGAAGTTGACAGATTGTTGGAGGATGCGAGAGAGAATGTGGGAGCACCATCTTCTCAGCGCATACAGAGGAGGTCACCTGAGAGGTACACTAGATACCTGGCCCTTGTTGGGGAATGTGTTGAGACCGAGCCATCTTCCTTTGAGGAAGTAGTGCAGCAGCCAATTTGGGTTGATACTATGGTGGAGGAGTATGACTGCATAGTTCGTAACAATGTTTAGGATGTGGTTCCGAGACCAGAGAAAAAGTCAGTTGTGAGTTCCCGTTGGCTTTACAAGGTAAAGCAAGTTGTTGATGGTAGTCTGAAGAAGCATAAGGCAAGATTTGTTGCACGTAGCTTTTCACAGGTCAAGAGGATCATGTTGATGCAATATATTTTGACAGAGGAGCAAGATGTTGACATTTTGACAAAGGCATTGTCAAAGTGTAAATTTGAGTTCCATAGAGACAGGATCGAGGTGGCAGATAATCCCTTTCTTATTGAGAGGGAGTGTTGAAATATGGAAACAATAATATTCCAATTTAATTTGTTCTTGAATTAAGTTGTGAATTAGAATCGAATTTAATCTTAACAGCTACTTGGAAATAATTAATTAATTAATGTATTTTAAATTAATTAGTTGGAGAAATTCAAGTTAGAAGTCTTTCTAAAGTCATGCAAGAGTTATCCCTTAAATTAAGGAGATAAGATTGAGTTATATTTGAGTTGTAATTAGTTAACTCAGTTTACTGAGTTAAGTCCAATTAAATTAGTTCCAAATTGTTTGAGGAACTGATAGTAAGTTAAGAGAGAGTTGATGCATTAATGCACTCAACTAGTGCTACTCCAGTTAACAAAAGATTCCCTCATCAGAAACTCATGCATGTCTATTCTAAGAAAGACCCAGTTGAGATTAATGTTCAAGAACAGTGTATTATCAGTTGCATGTGTTTTCTCATAGAAAAAACTCATGCATGTTGTCAAGGATTTATCCTTAGGATTGAGCAGTTTTAAAGGATTGGTTTTCCACTTGGTAAATGAGAATCATCCACAAGGAACAGCGCAAGGAAATAGGAGCTTGGAGGGTAGAGAGGAAGGCTGGAGAGAAGCCAAGATTGCCTGTGAGCATCTGTGAGGATTTTACTGAGAACTGATTATCTGTGAGAGCTAAGGCTTTGTATAATTCCTATGTATTTCCACCATGTATGATAAAACAATAGTGTGGAGTTTTTAGTTGAGGCTTTCCCCAAAGTATTTTCATGTGTATTGTGCCATTGATTCTTCTTCTTCTGGTGATATTGTTCAGTTCGATCTTTAAGCTTCCGCAAATTGATAGTAGAAATAGGTTATAGTCTTCTGCTTTGATTTATATTGCATTATCAGGTTAACCTATCATAGATTTTCTACAATTAGAAGTTGAAAGGTGGATAATGACATAATCATTTAGTCGCAAGAAAGACTTGAAAGGGCACAGGACAAGCAAACAAAGGTTAATGCAATGATCCTTTAGAGTTTTTCAGACTTGCAAATAAAGGGATAGCCACGGATCAGTTATGGACAAGAGGACATGACTAATGGGGCATATGGTAGTAGGTCTCATGGAGGGCATAGGTCAGACAAGGATAATACAATCATAGATGATAGGTTCTTGTATACACCTGACAAGAGAGGTATTGGTTATGGGTTTTATTCTAGGTTAGGTTCAGATAGACATCATGGTCATCATTTCTATCATCCTTATAGGAGGAGTGGGAGGGGATACTTTCGAGATGAGTTCAAGAATTCCAAGCCTCCTACATTTGATGGAGAGCTAAAGAAACCAGAAGATGCAAAGGCATGTTTTCTTGGGATGAAGAATTTCTTCGAGCTGCATGAATATATAGAGAATATGAAGGCTAGAATAGTTATTTTTAGTTTTAAGGGAAAAGTGGATATTTGGTGGGAAGATGTGAAGTGTGTCATAGACATAAGGACAGAGGAGTTGAGTTGGCATGAATTCAAGAGACTTTTCTAAAAGAAGTATTTGTCAGAGAGGTACTATGACAAAGGATAAGGAGTTCTACGAGTTAAAGATGTGGTCTATGATGGATGAAGAGTACATGACTAAGTTTCTAGAGCTATTGAGGTATGTGTTGTGTCTTAAGGATGAGTGCACTGCCATTAGCATTCAAGGATCGGATTGAGTATGACGAGCCTTAGTCACTTGAGGAATTCATTAGGAAGTTGAAGTATTGTTATGAGTAATTGAAGCACAAGACAAAGCCTAAGCGTGACTAGAAAGGTAATGACAATACTTAAAAGGAAAATGACATTTGAAGTGGGAAAGACCTTAGGATGCAGGTGAGAAAAATAATGTGGATCTGTATAAGAATTTTAATGTAGTTGAGAAGGGACATGGATCTCATCTTGGAGATAAGTAGAATAAGAATAGTGGCAGAGAACCATTTCAGTGTTGGATATGTGGCAAGGATCATCACAAGAAGGATTGTCCATTGTATAAGGGTGGAAAACGTCATATCTATAGTGTTAAGGAGGCGCAGATAGTTACGACGTGGGCCAGAGCATTTGTCAAATTTATGCAGCAATTGATAACAATCAGATGGATCACTAGGCTTCCATTATTGAGATGGATGGTAAGATTTGTGATCAAGTTGTTTCCATTTTGATTGATCCTATATCTAATTATATTTATGTTAATCTTGACCTGGTGGATAAGTTTGACTTAAGTAAAGAAGTGCATGCAGAATATTGGTTGGTGCAGTTGACTACAAGTGCTAAGAAAAGAGTTCATCATTGGGTCGAAGCTTATGCATTTGAGTTGAATGGTATGCCTACCTCAGCACATCTGAATGTGCTTCCTTTGGGTTCGTATAGTATGCTCTTAGGTATGGATTGCTTGTACCTTCACAAGACTAAGGTAGATTAATACAAGAAGGTTGTTGAGTGCTTGGATGATGATGGAGAGAAGAGAATCTTGTAGGGTAAGAAGAAGCCTACATCAGTGAGAATGGTTACAGCTATGTAGGAAAAGTGCAGTAGAAGGAAAGGATGTGTATTATTTATGTTTCATATTTCCAGTGACAAAGGAAAGGATGCTGAGGAAGACGAAATCTTGAATAGGTATATAGTTTTGTAGCAGTTTTAGGATGTGTTTCCAGCAGAGGTTTTAGATTTGTCGCCTCATAATGAAGTGGACTTTTCTATTGAGTTGATACCAGGAGCAACAACAACATCAAAGGAATCATACAATATGAGCACCCCGGAATTAGTGGAATTGAAGTTGCAGCTTAAGTAAATTCTTGATAAAGGATACATTAGGTCAAGTGTGTCGCCTTGGGGTGCAAGAGTTTTCTTGTAAGGAAGAACGATGGTACTCTCATATTGTGCATTTATTACAGACAATTGAACAAGGTAACTATCAAGAATGGGTAACCATTTTTGTGGATTGATGACTTGTTTGATTAGCTAAAGGGAGCAGCAGTGTTCTCGAAGATTTGCTTGAGATCAAGATATCATCATGTATGCATCAAAGAAGAGGACATTTACAAAGCCGCATTCTGGACCAAGTATGGGCATTATGAGTTTTTTGTGGTTCCTTTTGGTTTGACTAATGCTCTAGCTACTTTCATGTGTTTGATGAATATTTTTTTGTGTCCTTATCTAGACAAGTTTCTAATTGTATTCATTGATGATATATTGATATATTCTAAGAATGAGGAAGAGCATATAGAGCACCTAGTATCAATGTTAATATTGTTGAGAGAGCATCAGTTGTATGCCAAGCTTAGTAAGTACAGTTTATTTCAGACAAAATCTTATTACTTGGGGCATGTTGTTTCCAAGGAAGGCATAGTTGTGGACCCAAAAAAGATCATAGCTATCATGGAGTGGGAAGCCCCTATGAGTGTGGATGAATTCAGATCATTCACAGGGTTAGCAGGTTATTGTAGGAGGTTCATCGGGAACTTATCACGGATTTCCTATCCTATTACATAATTTCATAGAAAAAGGAAACAAGTTTGAATGGGAAGAGGAATGTGCAACAAGTTTTAAGCAGTTGAAACAATTTCTTACAAATGCTCCATTATTAAAGATTGCAAATCTAGATAGAGAATTTATGGTTTGTACAGATGCTTGCAAGAGAGGAGTTGGTGGAGTCATGATGCGGGAAGGATAGGTGGTAAACTATAAGTCATAGAAGTTGAATGAGCATGAGTAGAAGTATATGATGCATGATCTTGAGTTGGTAGATATCATTCATGCCTTGAAGATGTGGAGACATTATCTTCTTGGCAGGCGGTTTATTCTAATGAGTGGTCATAGTGGACTGAGGTACAAGTTTGATAAACTTAATCTAAATGCTAGACAAGCTAGATGGTTGGCTACTCTTAACAAGTTCGACTTTGAAATCAGGTACATTAATGGTGAGGAGAACAACGTTGCAGATGATTTTAGCAAGAGAGTGCAGGTGAATAGCATATCAATTATGATTTCATATGGGACAGATTTGCGGGAACGGATCACACAGGAAAGAAAGCATGATGACAAATATCAACAATTGAAGCACAGGTTACAACAGCAGGGTACAGGTGAACAAGATGTGGATTATCATCTCACAATAGATGACTTATTTAGGGATAGGATTTATGTACCATATGACAGTGAGCTTAAGAAGATTATCTTGAGGGAATTTCATGTCAATCCATATTCAGGTCACCCAGGATATCAGAAGACATTGACAGTACTTAAGAAATTCTATCATTGGCCAAACTTGAAGAAAGAGGAGGTTGAGTTTGTCGTTAGATGTTTGGATTTTCAACGGGTAAAAATAGATTATAAGCATATCGGTGGTTTGTTGCAACCTATTCTGATTCATGAATCGAAATCAGAGATCATTTCCATGGATTTCATCATAGGTTTTCCAAATACATATAGACATCATGATTCCATCATGGTTTTGGTTGATAGGTTGACCAAGGTAGCTCACTTGCTTCCAGTGAAGTGTACTAATTCAGCTAGTGAGGTAACTTAGGTCTTCATTAGGGAGATAGTGATATTGCATGGTGTTCCCAAGAATATTGTATCTAATAAAGATATGAAGTTCACTTCCAGGTTTTGGAAGGATTTGTTTGCAAGTTTGGGTATAGATTTGGATTTCAGTACAACTTATCATCTGCAGACAGATGGATAGACAAAGAGGGTCAGTTGGATTCTTGACAACATGTTGAGGGTGTATGTCATGCATCAGCAGTGAAAGTGGGAAGATTACCTTTCACTAGTTTAGTTTGCATGTAATAATGGGTACCAGGAATCCTTGAAGATGAGTCTATTTAAGGCGCTTCATGGGCAGAGTTTTAATACTCCTATCAGTTGGAGCGATCCAGTGAATAGGGTATTGATTGGACCGAATATGTTGGCAAAGATGGAACAGGAAATGCAAGTTATCAAGAAGAATCTAAAGGAACAACATGATAGGGAAAAGAGTTATGTAAGTCAACCTAAGCCATTAAGGAGTTTTAGGTTGGGGAGCATGTGTACTTGCGCATCAAGCCCAAGAAGAGCTCCTTGAGGATTATATCATGTGCCAAGTTGGCACCTCGATATTGCAAACCTTTTGATATCCTTGAGAGGATTGGACTAGTGACCTACAGAGTTGAATTCTCACCAACAGTGAAATTCCATGATGGTTTGCATGTTTCATTGCTTAAAATATATGTGAAGGAGATTGATCATGTGATTGACTGGTCTATATTGCGGGTGGAACCCAAAGGATAATTCCATCTAGAACCTCAATGCATATTGTAGCGAAAATAGCTCATTCTCTAGAACATATAAATCAAGCAAGTTAAAGTGTAGTGGAAGCACTATGGGCCCGATAAAGCTACATGGGAGATGGTGGATCATATGCAAGCTATGTATCCTTCATCATTTATTGGGTCAAGCAAATGTGTTTTGTTATATGTATATGTATATGTGTATATGGTTGTAGATATTGCAATGAGTTGTATTATAAATCTCCAAAAAGTAGTATGATTGGCATGTTTGTCATGTTATCCATGGTTTTCAGCAGTTGGCTATTGTAAATACTACATCGAGCTAAGTTATAAAGCTCCATGGGAAGTATGCTTTGGTTCTCAATGGTTTTATTGGTCATATGTGTCATTGAACACCGAGGAAAATGTTCCCCTAAGGGGGAGGGGTTTGTAATAACATCGGATTAAAATTTCATGTAATAAAAGTTAATAAAGGAAAAATAAGACCAAGGTCACGGGACATGTATTCCAAGATAAATGTTGGGAAAAGCACTATAGTGGGCATCACTTTCAATTTATTTGTGGCTAAATAAAATGGAAAAGGAATTGGCAAGGAAAAGAAGCATTGACTAGCATTTTATTCATGAAATAAAGGAAAATATGATAAAAGAAAGGTGAGTCAACACAATTTGCATGAGAGGGAAATTAGAAAGAAAAATAAGGAAAATGAAGAAAATAGAGGCCTGGATGATAAAAAAGGTTCTAAGGATTAGTTCACAACATTTTTTTAATTTGGATTTGGAATTAGTTTCAGATAGAGAGAGAAGAGCACCAGGAGGAGAAATCAAGAATGTAAAGGAAGTAAAAGGACAAGCAAGAGCAAGCAAGGAAAAGCAAAGGGATCAAGGAGATGGTTGGATCGGCAGCTTCAATAGGAGGATTTGCAAGTAACAAATTGCATGTGTGATTTCCTAGTTGATGTGTGAATGCATGGTACATGCATTTGTTTAGTTGGTTCATTTTTTTTCATTGGCACACCATTGGCATGAGTTTTGTTTGGTTTGACAGTGGTTTTAGCCTTGCCTTTCCATTTCCTAGATAGCCATGGTGTGATGGGATTCATTTATGGTTGAGCTTTGGATTGCCAGAAGATTTTGGATCTGGGTGAGGTGGTCTCAAAAAAATTCCCAATGGTTGGGGGTGGAGATAGTTTTCTCAGGGAAGCCCTCAACAGGTGGGTGGAGATAGGAAAATTCCTTAAGGGATTGTGAAGAAATTTTGAGGCATCCAATCTTGTTTTGGATTTGTGATCTTTTGACTGGATTTGGTGAGATCATGGTGCTTTGAGGGTGTAGGTGGTTTAACCTTTGGATTTCCTTTGTTGTATATGTCTTGGTTTATCCCATGATATCCCACATTCATGCTTGTAATATGGCACGAGAATGATTGGTTGAAAGAGATATTTGGTTCAACCTAATCTATGGTCAACTGGTACATGGAAGTCCCTGACTTGGTTGGCTTTTTCATATGTTTATAAGAGTTATTTTCCTATCGTGATTTATGAGAAATTATACTTGTTATTATGTCACTTTAATGGTTTTTCTATCATGGTTCTTATTCTGGGTATATGTTGGTTATAAGCATGGTTCTATAACATGTTCTAGATATGGCTCTTGTTATGCTTTGATAATTTAATGGATGGTGATGAATGCATGGACTAAAAAGTGTGGTTGCAACTACTTAAGAGCGCAGTAGACCTTCTCAGTGATTCATAGCTAAAGAACGGAGATTTATACTCAGATATGCATTCATGAAATGTAGTTTACATGTTTAACATGTGTTTAAAAAAATGTCTAGTATGTTCTGGTCTATCTAGGTTAAGTTTCTGACTCAAGTTTGTATGTTTATCCTTGTCATTATGTCACTTATGATTCTAAGAAGTCTCCGGCAATTATGGGCAGTGGTCTTGAGGCTAACCTGGAATTGTGGCTCAGATTTCGAGACTACACCCTTTGAACTAGGCAAGTTGGGCCACAACCGTACTCAGGCAGTGTTATACATGCAGTTGGAGGCCTTCAACTGCACCCAGGCCTTGTCATACATGCAGTTTGGAGCCTAAGTTAGTGAAAAGGAGCCTCGTATTAGGGTTTGGTCACCTGGGGTGGTTCTTTGGCCCATAAGTGTCATGTAGGCCTGCAGTATGTTAATTTGTGGTCAGTAAGTCTCATTTGTATGCCTCACTTCCTTAACTATACCTAGGAGTTCGAGTCATGTCATAGTGGCACTCCGCTTCACATTTGCCTGAAGGGCTTGCAAAAGTGGGTAAATGTGGGGAGGGGGTGTTAAAAGGACTTACTTCTACAACAGGTGATTATACTTGTCTATTTATTTCATTCTTTTTAGGTTTTAATCTTTAATCTTCAAGGAAAATCTTAACAATTTATAGTGATAGGTATGTCGTTGCATCCAAGAAAGAAGCTACAACTTCAAGTAAATATCTCTTTTGTCATGAGTTAAAATCTATTCAATTTAATGGATTATATGTTTTCCCTAACTTTACCTTTTCTTGCTTGCTTTGGGTGATGTTGGCCCACACACAGCCTTCAACAGTTCGTTAGGTTTTTTAAATCTTAACCAAGTTCCTCTCTAATGATATTACCCTCATTTTCTACAGGTGTTGAAGGCTAGGATTTCGTAGCTTTTCTTCCTT
>APFE031596870.1:0-11596 GCA_000404065.3 Pinus taeda | reverse complement strand
ATGTATGAGTCCAAGAAGAGAGCTGTAATACAAAATGTGCAAAAATGCATGGCAACACTAGGATAAATGTGCTCTCTAAAATGTTGGTATAAGGGGGTGGTTTAAGGATGACCACCAACACAAGAACACTTAGTGCAGTTCCCAGAACTCTTCCAAATTTGGCATGAAGCTGAGGTCTTCTGCTAGAGGAAGTGATCCTAATGTTTTGAAGAGGGAGACCTTCAACATGGAAAGGGAGGTGTCACCGCACATAAAAAGGGTGAACCTCTACTTGAAAAGGTAGGTCTTAACCTGTGATGGTTTAAGGATGACCACCAACTCTGGAATGCTTAATGCAATTCCTGGAACTCTTCCAAAACTGGAAAGAAGCTGAAGTATTTTTCCAAAGGAAGAGTCCCCAATTCTTTGAAGAGGCATCACCAACTGAAGGCATGCTCAGGGGCATATTTTTCTCTGGCTACAACTCTGAATCTGGTATGCAGGTTGTGGCTCAGGCTTGCCTGATGTGGCTTCAAAGCTTGTAGATGACCATCACTTCCCCCCTATCAGATAGAAGGTAAGATGATGGAGAAAACTCAACTGTAAGATTGTTCAATACTCTAGAACAAGTTCTGACATATGACTGAAATATCTTCTTGGCTGTTGAAGCCCATTTCCAAGAAGCGATCCATCCAAGATGAGTCTTTGTTCTTGTAGGAGGCTTGTTTTTGAAGCATCTGTTTGAAGAATGAGTGGTTTTATGATAGTTATCACATGGATGAAGATAAAAACAATGATATTTCATATGGCCAACTCAGTCAGAATGTTGGCATATAACATTCTGTTGTTGTTGTTGTGGAAGATGCCCAGAATCTAGAACAATTGAAGGTGAACTGTCATGAAGAAACCCAACACTTTGAAATTTGATGGGATTTGAGTAATATGGAATATGAAAGGAAACCTCCTTATCATATCCAAGACCTATTATGTGCTTTTTATGGAAAAGATCTTCCCAAGGTCTTATGACTGACTTGGGAAATGTTGGTTGAATTTCTGCATCTGCATGTAACTTTGCTGCTTCATTGGGAATGGATCTGAATCAACTGTAACATTGTTGACTTGTTGTTTATGGGAGTCTGTTTCAATGTTCTGAACAAAAATAGGTTCAGAACGATGACTACGTTTATGTAACTCATCTTGCTGCAGCTGTGATTCAAGCTGCAAAAAATAAATTTTTTCTTGTGCATGTTGTAGACAGGTTCGAATTTTTGAGAGAGAACCTTTGCTGATTTGGAATGTGTCATCAGCAGTAGATTGTATCAAAGTTTTCAAGAACTCTAATACTTCACCAAGTTAAGTCATTTTCTCCAATGTCAAACTTATTCTCTACAAATGTACAACAAACAACCAGTGTGCAATATCCCTTTAAGGCAGGCAATACTATTGTGCTATGGTACTTGTTTCGAAACGAATACAAGAGCTTGAATATCAATAATGTTGACCACAACACGTCAGTGAAGCTCTTTCGTTGTCATTCGAAACAAAAGAATTTGGCAATCATGAATTAGGTTAATATTAGTGTGTTGTATCAATCCGTTGCTTTTTTTCTGTCTCTGTAAATGGGTTGTCTCTCTGTCAATGGGAAACTAAGGGTATACCTTTGATGTCTGGTCTATTACCTTTGCTTTCTATCGCTATAAAGTCAGGTTAGGTCAAGCGAGCATATAGAAGAGGTGGCCTTTGAATTTACTGTAACGATGATTTGATACACACCAGGCTAGAGCGTGGCTCCCTCGAACTTGAAATCTAGAGGCTGCCTTTTATATACGGTGGTACTTTGATTTGTGGTAATGGCCGTTGTTTTTGTATTTAAATGGAGTGGATCAACTTATATGTCTTTCTCCTATAATACCTACCCTCTCACATATACGTCTCAACGTTTCATGTTCTCCTTTCAAACTCTCTCACAACAACCCAATGCATCTCCTATTCACCTCATAATTGGTAACCACACTTTCCTTTTGTGCTTGAGTGATGGAGATGGACCTAGAAAAGCCTCAAGGATCTAGGGATCCAAGCTATCCTCCTTCTCCGACTTAGATCAAGGATGAAAGATCCTTTGAAATGTTGAAGGACCTCTCAGAAAAAGGCCTCATTTTTTGAAACCGTCTAGTCTTAGAAATTGGACGTAGGACTTGGACACAGTGGATTCTATACCAGCAATGCGAGGGAAGGGAGGTATTTAATGTCGGTAGTATTGACTGCTCTGATAACTTGTGTATGGGAGCCAACTAGAGTGGATTGGTAGGTCCTATGGAATTCTATGATACAGGGGGAGTCCTTTATACACTCAACATGGATGGAAGTTCTTATACCCTTTGAAGTATATATATTTCTACATGTAGAAGAGGATGACATAGATAAATGTTTGAAGGGCTCTAGGATTCTCAAGCGATGAATTGTTTGTATGAGATGGCTTTTCCAAGGAACACCATAATACATTTTTGGGCTGTAAAGGACAATTCTTTCGACCAGGAGTGGTGGGTTGTAACTCAGGGCTTCAGATGTGTGGCAAGGGCTGAATGTGTATGGGAGGCCAGTGGAATGGTATGCATAATGGATTCTTTGAAAATATCAAGGGGGGTCACTAGTCTTGCATGAGAAAGGATCGCATGCTGTACATGAAACTCTAGCTATTCCATCTCATATTCACCTCCTATGGCACCAATTCACCTGCCGTGATCGACAACATTATTTATATTTGACTTCATGTTTACATTGTTCTTGTGGTTACGATGGAAACCCTTGCTTGACTGTCATGCATTAACGAGCCTGTGAGTCTCCAAACCCCATATGCGATCAATCCAATTTGCATGGACCTATGGTTATTGACAAACCTCTGGATCTCATATTTGTCATTTGGTTCCTCTTCCTCTCTTCCGATACAATTGAATATAATGTTTTCAAGGAATGTGCAGATTCATTGCTCATATTCTAGCTCTTTACTCTTGACCAGCATATGTAGTTTTTATTAATAGAAGGAAGGTAGAGAATAACATTGATAGCACTAAGAGAAGGCCAACAAGTAAAAGGTCAAACAAATCGTTGTTCAAGGAAAAATCTAAAATATAAACCATCCTTGACAACAATTCTGAGTGGCAGAAAGGGTATGGCATCAAGAAAATATAATTTTGATAAAGACCAAATTAATGGAGAATTAGGTTAGGTGCACATTGAAAATGCTCAAGTTCAGGCAAGAATGAACACATGAAGAATAATGGACATGTAGAGCTTTGAGAGGTAGTGAATAGGAAAAAATTGACATGTACAAGAGAGACAAGTTTGACTATATTCCTCTTTGTAGTCGTAGGGGTTGGTCTTCTCAACAGGGGAATGGAAAAAAATGACAGAGGTAACAACCTCTATTTTAACAAATGCTCATAATGGAATAAAATCCACAAGGAGGAGGGCATTGATTTACAAAGTCCACACATCATGGCTCTAATACCGTGTTAAACTCACATGGAATGTAAACAACTAATGTAAATGATAAGCATTAGATTTCATATATTATTGACATGATATATATTTATAGTACCTGGTGTGACCGTTGGATTCCATATTTCAAGGTCTCTTGGACTCCAGTGGCTGTTCACATTCCACACCAATCCATAGAGGATTAGGTGTCCAACAATTGCAATTATTTGGTGCAACTATTGTATTACTGGGTTGATTGTGGGATTTTGCCTTCACAAAGTCTTCACTTGTGGTTTAATAGTTGAGGAAGGTCTAGGCCCTTCTACTCTATCATTCTCTCACTCACTCTATATCATTATTTGGGCTCTCCACCATTTTCAATAGTTTGTGGGGGTACATGAAGTTAGTTTGTGCAATTGTTGGTGGGATGATCCATCATAGGGTTCTTTTGGGGTCTCTAGGAACTCACCTCCCCCACATTTGATGATATTACTTCTTATTTTTGTTTCTTACATATGCTTTTGTAGCTGCAATACTGTTGTTATGATTTTTTCATCTAAGAATTTGTATTTGACCCTTTGGTGAGTGAAGGCGTAGCGTATCTTACGTTGAGGTGGCATGACTCTTCTCCTTCCCAAGGAAGACCACCTTTTACTTGATCTTGTTCCCATCAATCCTATGTGGCTCCTTTAGCCACTATTATTACCACCTCTTCCCCTAAAGCTCTCCACTATGTCTGCTTTGCCCTAGTGTCACCTTGGCTTCTAATCCCTCAACCTCCTACTATCTCCTGGGTATTTTTTAGTTGGGTCATGTTGAAGGATCGAAATGTCGCTACCTCAACATCAGGGATAACCACCCAGTGGGGAACTTGAAAACCGTTCCTTTCCCGTTTGGAATAGTAGCTCCGACTAGGGATAATGGGACCAGTTTCCCTTAAAAAATATAGTGGAATCTGAGGTATAAAGAAAGTGAAATGAATGTGATGAATAGAATTAAAATACATAAATAAATAGAATAGAAATATATAATATATATATATATATATCACGAGACTTAACTTGTCTTTATATGTGCGATTGAAAGATTCCCTAATATGCAAGATAATATAGATCATCAATTCAAGAAGTAAATACAAGTAAGATAATTAATTTCATTAAATAGTTAATCAAATTAATTGTTAACAAATATCGCATGGAAGATATCGTTGTTTTACAAATACATTCAAAGATGACAATTTTGCACTTTCAATAGTGAATAAGTGTTTAACTGCATTTAAAGATAATATATAACAAAACAATTTATAAAATATGACTATTGATCAAATATAGACACAACAATAACATAAAGATAGAAGTAACCAATATATCAGTGCTTTGCTCATGAGAAAATAGTCTTGGTTCAACTTTTCTATTAAGAGGATTGGAAAAAAGTACAATAGTGAAACTTTCTAAATCCTTCTTTACAAAATTCAGAACCCTTTTTAAAGAGACATGAAAGGGTATTTATAAATTAAAAATCGAACTTTAAAAATAGAAAATACATGAAATGTTGAGGAGGCTTAAATAAACCATCCTCAAAATAAAACCAAAAGGACAAAAATAGAGTCTGTTTCAACAATTCATCAAGAATGAGAGGCTAGCTTCCCTCCCTTTGCTGCCTTAGTTCATAGATATCCACCATGGGCTTTAATTCAGGAGGATGAGCTGGCTTAGACGCATCTGTCCCACATACACAACATCAGAGAGCATTGGGAGCATATGTGAAGTGGTATTGGCTAGGCATCGTAACATCAGCCATTGGCTATGTGGTTTCACCAAGTACTGCCAATAATGTTCAAGATTTAACTTTGATAACTTTTTAATGTTATCTTCCTTTGTCTTGGACCAATGTTGCCAATATTTCATCAATGTCTTGACATCGGGAAAAGCTTCAACTGGGCATTATCGAATTAGATTAGCACCAAAAATATTCTCGTTGATGGTTTCAGTAAGGTTGCTTGCGATGTGCCTCACACTAAAAATGGGTCTGTCAATTTTCTTTAGTTTTATATCCGAGTCCCTAAAGAGGATTTATTTTTGTGAATCCTCAATCCTTGGTGGATTCGCGTTCTTCCATATTCACTCTCCTGCCATGTAATATAATCAATATTTTATCTTTAATGTCGTCAAGGTATGTCATCGAATCGGACAAATGATTCATCAATGAATCACTTGTTTGACATAGATCATTATTTTAGCTAATTTCTAGCAAAAAACCACCTATTGCTAAGCAAGGAGAGTATTGAGTTCTCCTACTTCTTTTTTGAAATCCTCAATCTTAGGATTATACTTCAATTGGTCAATCCTGAGTTGGATTTGATGTAACTGATCATCTTTTCTTTTAATGTCATCTTCATGCTGAAGCTTTATCTCATCAAACTTTTCTGTAATTGGGTTATTTGTACCTGCCATCCTTGATCATTTAGTAATTTCTGTTCCAATTGTAGGATACTCTCATCCTTGTCTTTGATTAGCTATTGTACATATGAGGCCTTATCAATAGTGGTTGTAGCATATGCTCCTGTAAACTGTGATAGCTTGGTTAGATCATTAGAAGGGTTTGTTTATGGAGATTTGCCCACAACATCGAGCGGCATATCTCCAAGAACTAGTGCCTGAAATTTCTCAACTCCCTTTCTCTCCCTATATCTTCTCATAACAACCCTCTGTTTTGAACTGTAAAATACATCTAAAGGAGGTATTTCTTCAATTATAAGAACAAATTCAGAAGTAGGGTGAACCGAGATGACTTCCAAGTCATCAGTGTTGACAACGTTATCGGAAAACCCAATAGTGAGTGAAATCTTCTTAGTGATTTCAAGAGTATTACGTGTTTCTTTTGGAGTTGAAATTTGTGCCTCCTATGATCCTGTATTGATCATTTGGTCAAATTGTTTCCATACTTTATCCAAATCACTGGCAGACTGTGATTCATCAGTGTGTTGCGCTGATGTTGTACTTTCCTTGTTTTCCTATTTGGTATCACTATCCTTTGAAAATTGGGACGAAACCTAATCTAGTTGTAGGACTCGTTGATAAATCTTCAATACATCAAGGAGTTTTTCAAACCTTTTACTTTTGTATTCCTTGAATTTATTTAACTCCTCCGGGTTCAAGCGAGCCTCGAATAACTTTTCCACATGTTCATAGTCTCGGGCTGTTTCAAATAAGTCATAAAATACATTAGGTTCATGTTGGAATGGTGTGACTTTGACCTGAGCGGTGAAATTTTGAGCTACTTTGTCCGAGTCATATTGTCGAGGTGGGATAGTGGGAAAGTTTAAGCATAATATGTGTTCAATCTCAAGCACTGCGTGTTTGAAATTTTCCAAAGTATATACTCCACAACAAATAGGGAATGACGGCCAGATGGACTTTTTGGCTTCCTTGAGGGATTTAGCTAGGCCATTGCCCATAGTTTGATAGGAAACCTCTCGGGCTAAAAGCTTTTTAGGTACGTAAAGGGCAAGAACATGTGGACTAGATAGGCTACCAAAAATCCTAACATAATTGAAATATTCCTCACCAAACTATTTTTCTATGGTTGTAAGATCATCGCTAGCTTCTATGGAAAATCTAGGGGGTTTTTCATAAAAAATATTTTGGTATAAAGGCAACATTACTACATGACATATTTTGTAAAAATGGGGTTGAAAATTGGACTTCCAGAGGATATTATGATAGATGTGGATAGGGGTAGTGTCTTCTAGGGTCCATTTCCATCCCATGGATGGAAAATTAGAGGTAAAACAAACTGCATCCATGATGTATGTACTCATATAGAAAGGGGGCACAGTCCTAGTGGAAACATTATGCTTGCTTCTATAGGCTAGGATATGGGAAGCTAATTTATTTGATAAGATAGTGGTCCAATCCATAATATAGGCATCTGAGGCGACATCAATTAGGCGGATCCATTCAACCGTAAATTTCTGTGTATTTGGATATCCAAACAGTCTACACAACATAGTAGCAGCTTGGCAATGAGGATTAGAAGGGGAATCTATGTAATACAATCCCTTGTCTTCAAGCTTGTGTTTGCTTGGATCCTACCTTGACTGCCTTATTGGCTCTGATTGAACTATGTTTTCTGTTGCAAAATTATGAAGGAATTGCTTATTATATATTTTTTTTGACTTTGGTAGAAGATACATCTTTCTCAAGTCCTCAGCTTTGAATGACCCAATTAGCATCTATGTCCTCAGGGTTAGTAAGTTCCTATCCGTGATGTCCACCTCCTCTATAACCCATTTGACCAAATCAGTGTAGGGTAGAATCTTGGGTCGAGCATCAATTCGATGGAGGTGGAAATTAGCAACATCTGCCTAAGTAGTTTTAGAAGTTGATGAAGAATCATCAACCGTGACTTGCCTTGTTACCACTCTAGGTTCTTCCTCATCAAACAGTCTGTACATGGCTCTCGAGGAATAAATTCTGGAATCTGTAGTGCATGTGGTATTAGAGAATAATGGGCGCATCTTGGTTACTTCTGGTGTAGGCGGAGCTCATTGTGGTTGCACCACAGGTTTTTTGTTCTTTCTAATTGCTCTCGACATTTCACCTAGTTCTTCTTATTGGGACTAGCTTGCAGAAGAGAGAACATAGAGAATGAAGAACAAACACTTAGAGTTCAAAATTTATGGAAAAAATGACCAAGTGGTATCAAATAGACTATTAATGCAAAACCTCAAAACACTAAATGATAATGATCAAATAATTCCATTTTTGAGAATCATAAATACCATTACAACTGATCATAAATAAAAAACGAGAGTTCACATGATCTTTATACAAGTCAGTGCTTCATCGGATTTTGGCATCGCAAGTTTCTTTACCATGCATGTCTTTCAAATTGCGAGATTTTCCTTTGCCAATATGTGATAGAATAGTAATTAAAATATATGATGTGGCTTGTTGGTAGGTCAGGCTCTAAAATTTGCATGAGCGTATGGTTTGTTTCTTTGTTAAAGTTATATAAGATTTTTCATTAATTCATTAAATCTAGGCAAGTTGCATCACACTTATCCTTGGTAGGATGTTTTGATTTGTTCATGCGATTAGTGATATGTGATATACAAGTAGTCTTTACAACTTTTTGTTTAATTCATTTCAATGCCACTAGAATTAAGATTTAAGCTCTAATAACATAGTCTTTTAGGTTTTTTGGAATATTTTTTCTTATTTAATTGTTTAAAAGACTCTAAATTAAAAATTTAAAACGGTCCCCATTATTAGATAAGTTAACCTATTTAATCACAATGGGGGGGTTGTTGAGTGACACAACAATTGGTGAGTCACTTGAAGAACCAATTATCTGTGAAAGAAAATATATATATTATGAAATATTTATCAAAGTTAAAAATAATTATAAAGAAAAACTATTTTGAAATATTAGGTAAATAAGATTACTCTAAATAAAAGAACTCATTTCATTGTAACTTACTTGCAACCTTTTATAGATGAAAATCTTCACTATCTGAATCAATCATTAATTAGTTATAGAGATAAAGTAGGGTTATTGAAGCTTAGCTTTTTAGATGAACTTGCTTTGTCACAGGTAGAGCCACTGTTGCCAGTAGGCGTCCATAGCCTCGACATGGTTACCTTTTAACCGATAATGAACCAATATCCCATCCACTTATAGTTGTAATCTTTAGAGGTAATATTTAAAACTTTTTCCTTTCTTTTTTTTTTGAAGAGACATAAAAGCCACTGTCCTGGTTTGGTAGCTAAATGGTGACAATGCCATTCATAGGTTGTAATAAAGCTGAACAAGCTAGCTCATGATGAGACTCCTTATCTTATGATTATATAACCATAAGCCATTATCCTGGTTTGGTAGCGAGTAATGACAATGTCAACCTATTATTTTTGCATGATCATGGTAAGTAGGTTCATGATGAGACCTCTTATCTTCTAAATTTCTTATATTTTTGAATTATAATCTAAAAATATATTACTAATGGATGAAGAGGTACATTCACTCCTTAAGAATATTGGATAACAATTGAAGTTTAAGGTGCTAAAGCTCCGAACAATCTTTACTTTTTAAAGAAAACCTTTCTTGACCAGTAACTAGATCGAAGATTTTATAAGTTTATTAGGTTAGAAGAGGCTACAATTTCTATGGATAAAAGATTCCGGAGTTTTATAATAATTACCCAATTCTCAATTTTGTAATTATTTCCTGAAAAATTTATACTTGAGAAGTCAAAAATCATTGAATGATTAGAGATAAAGATAAAAAGCCAATTATGTGCTACTTAACATTATTTAACTAGAAACACTGGTATGTACATATGAATATTTACATATTTACATCAAAACATATGTTACTCTAAGAAAATAATTTTTTGAGAATTAGCCCATTAATAGGAAGAGCATCCCTCTTTCCTTGTATATCTTGCAAAATAAAAGTTGATGGGCCTAATTTCTCAACAATTTGAAATGGTCCAAGCCATAATTTTTGAAATTTGGCGTGCTTTCCTTTTTCTTCATGTGCCTTGTCCCATTTCAGGACTAAGTCTCCACCTTGAAATTTTTTCTTATCAATTGAGCTTGCATCGAAGGAAGATTTTACTAGTTGTCGATGGTGGGCATGTATTTGCTTTTCTTTTTCCCTTTCTTCTTCTAATTTAAGTATTTGTGATATCCTTAATTGCAAAGAAGAATAAGGTTTCTCTTTGATAAATTGCACTAGACCTGATGAGGGGAGGACTATATTAGGAGGAAGGATAGCCTCTTTCCCATACACTAGTTTAAAAGGATAAGTACCTATGGAGGCCTTCTTAGTTATTCTATCAGCCCATAGAGAAAAAATCAAGGATTTATGCCAATTCTTTTGGCTTTGATCAAAAGTTTGATTAATAATCCTAATGAGGTTTTTATTAGTTGATTCTGCTAAACCATTTCCTCGTGGATAGTAATTAGTAGAGTATTTAAGTTTAAATCCTCTTTTTAAAGCAAACTCAATCATACTATTTCCTGAAAAGTAAGATGCATTATCAAAAATAAGCACACTAGGTAGACCAAACCCGGTGATAATATGTTGATCAATGAATTTAGCAATATTGTTAGAGTTGGCTACCTTAAGCGGTATCGCTTCTACCCATTTTGTGAAATAATCTGTAGCAGTAAGGATGAACCTATGTTGCTTAGAAGAATGAGGAACAATCTCACCAATTATATCCAATCCCCATTGTTCAAAGGGTTGTTCAATGTTGACTGGTTGAAGAGGTAAGGTTGGTTTTCTTTGTCTTCCTGCGACAATTTGGAAAATTTTACACTTTCTGACATATGCATGTGTATCCTTGAAAAGAGTTGGCCAGTAGTATCTACCATGTGGGATTTTGTGAGCGATGGTGTCTCCTCCAAAGTGTCCACCGACTGGTCCATCATGTAATTCCTGCAAAACCCTTTGTGCTTCAGACTTTTATAAGGATCTTAACAAAATTGAATCATAATTTTTTTTCTAAATAACACATTATCAATGAGTTCATATTGATTGGATTTTAGCCTTATATCCCTTTTATTCTTGTAATTGAGTTCAGGTGGAGCATAACCATTCTTTAGATAAAAAATGAGTTCATCGTATTGAGATTTATTATCGGTAAGGCATACCTTAGATATCTAAAAAATGTTACCCGAGTCTTCATCAACTGATATATTAGAAGTTCCAGTAATTAGTCTGCAAAAACCTTGACCTCTCACAATTTTAGCAGGTTTAACTTCAATGTCATATTCTTGCAGAGTAGTGACCCATTTTTCTCTTTTTTCTCCTAACTCATTTTGAACAAGCAATTGCCTTATTGCCGGGAATGGGACAATTAGAGAAGATTAAGAATCTAATTGAATACTTGCCGGAACCGGCCCGACGAAAGGCTGCGTTGACTGCCGGACTGTTGGTGCGTAAGGGATGGAACTTGTCATAAGAAAACCTGGAGAGTGCCTAGTCTTCTTCATCGGAGTCAGTGTCCACCTGTATCACTGGGTTCTGGTCTGCTTGGGTTGGCCCTTGCCCTACAGCTTCCAAATTCCATAGGGATTTGAAAAGCACCTCATATTTTTGATCCATATGATCCAGCTTATCAAGAACGGCC
>APFE031596863.1:69814-143664 GCA_000404065.3 Pinus taeda | reverse complement strand
GATACTACAGATGGAGAAATATTTTGATCTACATGGTGTACCACTGTTACAAAAGGTATGTATTGCATCTAATTATTTAGAACTGAATCAATTTTTATGGTATAAAGGGCTTTGTTCTCTTAAACCACTTGTCATGTGGTCAATTTTCATGGAGGAAATGATAGCACATTATGAGGATACCAAGAGCAACACCTTCTTTAACCAATTGATAAATCTCAAACAAAAGGGTTCAATGGAAAACCACACTGAGGACTTTCAAAAATTGAATATAAGGTTAAATGATATTATACAGAAGCAAAAGATAAATAGGATTATCTATGCCATGGAAGCTAATATCAATGGTATGAAAGCATATTGCAAAAAAGGCATGGAAGATTTGAAGAAATACATGGAAGTTTTGAAGGAAGGTTGGACAAAGCTGCTACAAGAAAGGCCTCCTAATGACGAAAAGGATCAATAAATGTCAAAAGAAGAGGATATACACCGGGAACCAACCCTAGAGAAAGAACAAATGAATTCGACCATATCTTGTATTGTAATGGCAGGAATTACCACTCCTCAAACTCTAAAGATAGAAGGACATATCAAGAAGAAGAAGGTTACAACCATGAAATATTAGGAAGAAAAGTATCAAGAAACATCAAAAGAAAAGGATACTCACTAGGAGCCAACCCCAAAGAAAGAAGAAATGAATCCGACCATATCTTGTAATGCATTGGTTGGAATTACAACTCAAAATATAATACAAAATGACATATCAATAAAAAAAAGGTAATAGTGTTGATTGATTTGGGTAGTACCCATAATTTTATTAATTGTAAGATAGCCAAGGAATTGAATTTCTTCCTATATCTAGCACTAGAGTGTCAAGTGACAGTTGTAAGTGGAGGAACCATAAATTGCTCTGGAAAGTGCCATAACATCAAGCTATCCATGAGAGAATATGTATTGAATAGCCCAATGCTTTCCATTCCAATGGGTGATACTGATGTTGTACTAGGAGTCCAATGGCTACAATCCTTGGGTACAGTAGCTTTTAATTTTCAAGAAATTTTCATGATATTTTCTTCGGAAGGAAAGGAAGTTGAATTAAGGGGTATCACAGGGAAACCAGGAAAGATATTCAACTCTGAAAAAATGACAAAGCTTCTAAAGAAATAACAACGAGGCGTAATTGCACAATTATGTTCGCTAATGGTGCCCACATCGAAATCATGTATTTCTCTAGATCTCCCAAAAGCCTTGGACAATCATCCCAAGGTATTTGAGACTCCCAAAGGTCTCCCATGTATTCGTGATCATGATCATGCTATTCATTTTATTCCAGGAAGTGTTCCTTCAAACATCAGGCCTTATAGATATCCATATGCCCAAAGGAGTGAAATTGAACATATGGTTGCAGAAATGGTAGAGGTTGGTATAATTATCCAACCAAATTTGATAAACAAAGCAAGGGATGAATGGAAGAATGGCCAAGTAGGGTGGGAACTCATTCTAAAGTTGTCGAAGATCCTAGTTCCAACAATATTGCCAAAATTTGACAAGGAAGGAAAAATCATATTGGAACCTGAAGCATTCATAGAACCGAGAAGTCGATAGCTACGAAATCGATCAATTTCAGAGCATCTCATCAAGACAAAGAACTTACCCATTGAATATTCCACATGGAAGGATGAGAATTTTATACAAAATCATCAAGAACTAGTCAAGAGTTGAGGACAACACTTTTTGAAGGAGAGAGGCATGTTAGGTCCCTATACTACTAGTGTAACCCCTTATTGTTATTAGTACAACCCCCTTATTATATTGTTGTGCCCTTGTAGTCCCCATATTGTTATTATTGTGCCCCATAGAAGCCCATTATTGTTATTATTGTGCTCTTACATTATTATTGTTAGGTCGGCTCTAATTATATTATGACCCCTTAGACTCCTATATATAGAAAGTAGGTCTATTCATTTGTATCATCCAAGAATTGTTCATTTCTGTAATGTAAAGGAGGTTTCCCCCTCGAAGAGGCTTATTTCTAAGGTGTTGACCTATCTTTTCTTTCTTTTTGTGAGCTGGTTTCATAACAAGGTAATAACCCTTTCCAAAGTTAGACAAAACCTGCGGTTAGTGGGATAGGAGCTGGGAATCAATTTTATTCCGGCTAACAAGGGAATGTGTCATATTCTTCAGTTAATTCGTTTCATATTTTTGCACCCTTTGCTAATGCATGGAATCCTTATCAAGGGCTATCAACTCCTTTTAACACTTTGTTAGGGGGTAACTTCATTGGTTACGAAGGATTTTCAGCAGGAGTTGGTCAAACTCCGAATTTTGCTAGACCATAAGGAGCACCTTTTGGTTTGGTAGGCTCTACGAGTTACTTCAGGCAACCCAGTGCTTTTCAAAATCCAGGTCATTTTTTCAGACCTTTGGGAACCCCGCCCGCACTGGATGGAATTCCCAAGGTCCGCCACGACTCCCTTTTTTGGCCACGCTGAACTTGCGAAACTTAACTAAATTGACAAATGATCCGATTCGGTACAATCTGGCTTGGCCTCCGGTCCCAACTAAACTTCCCTCGAATGTCCCAAAATTCGAAGGGAAGAGTGGTGAAGATCCAGGAGACCACGTAACCACATTTCACTTATGGTGCTCATTCAGCTCCATGATAGATGATTCGATCAAGTTGAGGTTATTTCAGTGCACCCTAACTAGAAATGCGGCCAAATGGTATATAGAGTTTCCAGGGGGAAATTATGCTTATTTTTATGATTTGGCTAATGTCTTTTTGAACCATTTTCAGTTGACTATCTGATATGAAGCCGAAACTGAACTTCTGGCTAACTTTCAGCAAGACACCGCAACTCACATTTCAAATCACATCTAGGAATGGAGGAGGAAAAGGCTTATCAAAGCTGAAATCCTGCTAGAGTTCCTTCTTGAATGGTTTCTCAAATCATTACAACCTGAGATCTCAAAGGATGTGTCTCCCTCCTATGTTTATATGGAAGAGCAGGCCATTTTCAGAGCCCATCAATTGGAACTGATATATTCTCGGTCTGGGGTTCTTCATAAAATTCTACCTGATGCTCCTAGATCTCAGGTCAATTTAGCCAAATTGAAACCAGGTCCCTATGCTGATGGTTTAGTCAGATTGATTGATGTTAACGCGATGAACCTATTGAATCAATTACAATAGTTGTCTCTACAAATTGCTTCTTCTACCCAGGCAACATCGTCTGTACCTACACCTTCCCAACCTACCTCTATAAACATCGTCTAGACCACTAAGCCCAAAGGAAATCAACAATGCGATGGGAAGAGGAAGGGACGAGGTAAGAAGAAGAACCAGGAAGGAAAAGGCAATGCAAAAAAACTCGACAATGATGCCGGAGAGGGTAGGAAAGAGTCCAAGAAAAAGCTAAAATTTCCATGCAAGTTATGCAATGGAGATCATCTGACTCACCTCTGCCCTAAGATGCAAGACGCTCAGTGCTTATTACTATAGCAAGGGTCCTCTAGCTCCTAAGCTGTTCTGATTAACCCTTTTCCCCAAGGGCAACAATTACTTGCCGGCACGAATTCTAATGCTGGTACCTCTACCAGGGGCAACCAGGAAGGGGAAAATTCATCAAATGTTTATATAATGAACTCTCATATCGACGTCGCTACATGAGTATGCGATTATGATGAATTGGAAACATCTAAGGCTAGATCTATTCTCAAAGCCACATAACCACTTCATATTGAGCGACCCTTCTGTTGAGTCTATACCTTAGATACCGAAAGGCTCCACAAAGCGCTCGACTATTAGCCCTAATGCTATGGCAGCCCAGAACTACTCGATTGTAGAAGATCTGGCTCAAAGTCCTTATGATATGTCAACACTAGAGGTACTCCAATCGTTCCATGCTCAAAGAAGTGCTTTGCTTTCAACTGTCAGCGCAGTAGACCCAAAGAATTCTTTAGTGCTCACTTTTGATATGTTGAATGTCAAAAAGAGACTTCCTCACCATATGGCTTTCCAGATAAAGTCCACATATCGAACGACCAATATTTTTCAGACTGTTATAGATGAGGGAGCTTCCACATGCATGATGTCTATGTCATGTTGGAAGCCCATTAGATCACCTTCAGTTGTTCCTTCACCGACTCTTTTGATGACATTTGATGGGCATTCTCATAGGTTGCACGGGATTATCCCGACCTTTCCTATCTGTGTTGGGGGAAAGGTAGTGAATATTGAGGTAGAAATCATTGATGCGAACCTGGATTATAACCTCCTCTTAGGCAGGAATTTGATTTATGAGATGGATGCCATAGTTTCATCATTATTCCACAACTTTTATTTTCATCATGAGGGGAGCATTGTTAGAGTTGATCAGTTAGATTATTCTCCAGGTGACTCTCACGCAACTTCAGATTCTACCATACCATTGGTAGACAATCCCCGTCAACCTATTGATAATTTAGGAGTTGGGATGTACTCTTCGTTAATGGGTATATTCGACCTCCCTGCTCCTACATAATTAATGTGATTTCATCCTCTAGGGGACCTTCTCGGAAAGAGTTATTACGAACTTGTTATTTTTTAGACCCTTGGCCCTTACCTTCATCTACCACCACATTAGATGGAGGGTAGGTAGGTGGAATGGAATTTCCCATGTTTGAAACATAACTCGCTTATCAATCTATCCTTAAATCTACAGACAAACGTCCCATTCCTTTTTCACTAGAGGAGTTAGATGGTGATGTGGCTCCGGCTTGGACCCTCGATTTTACTTCAGCTCTGGATTGCTTGGATACAATATTACCATCTGAAGAAGCAATTTTGAAAGCAATGATGGGTGTGGATCGACCATGGGATGATTTACATCATCGTTCATATTTTCTCCCTCTATTGCGTGAAGTTGAATCTAGTTTGTCCAATCTTTCTACTAGTGATGTTCATGCATTTTCAAACCCTTTGGCTCCAGCACAATTTTTTGCCGAAGGTAACATGTCGGTTATCTCACAAACTATACCTATGAACATCTCTAGGAATCCTAACGTAATAAAAAATGTCTTCATCAAAGCTGACTGTTCCCTTGAAGAAAATAAAATCTACACCGATCTCTTCAAAGAATTTTGAGATGTGTTCGCTTGATCTTATGAGGAAATGCCTGGAATTGATCTGTCTATAGTCCAACATGAGATCAAGGAATACGAAAATGCCAAACCTATTTGTCAAAAACTTCGACCGGTTAATCCTTGGGAAATGGAGGCTATTAAAGCTGAAGTTGAAAAGCTGCTTAAGGCGAGTTTCATATAACCCTTTCCTCTCACTGAGTGAGTTTCCAACCCAATGCCAGTAGATAAGAAGCAAGGAACGATCCGAGATGAGATGGACCAGGCTGCTCAATTGACTGAGTTGGGGCTGAGTCAAGATTTAGTCTCCCAATTCTATCAATCACGTCACTCAAAGTGTCATATGGATCAATGGTTGGAGCTTCATGCAGGGGAGAGAGTGCTTTAGAAGAAGATTCCACATATTGATCCAGTATAGGAATACCCCCTTCAAGATGTGGAATCTCAATCTCAAATTCTTGGAAATACTTTGCATGTCTGAATCTATCCAAGCAATCAAGATTCTTCTCAACAACATTGCCAGCATTGGAAGATTCAAGAAAGATCACATATCTAGACATTACAAACTTCTTATGAACTTCATCATAGAGACCGCATGCTTTGGAGGTATTTGAATGCCCCAATAAGATACACTGATGACTCTTTGCACCAATTTTGTTTCTTTTTTCCTTAGGTATCAAGGCATAACAGGTGGAACCAAATACCCTAAGATGATTTACCAAAGGAATACAACCATACCACATTTCATAAGGAGTCTTGTTTCTAATAACATTAGATGGAAATCTATTCTTTATATATACATCACATAGAATTGCATTAGCCCAAAAAATCAATTTTACATTCTTTAAAAACATCATCGAATGTACCATATTTAAGATTTTCCTATTCATTCTTCCAACTACTCTGTTTTGTTGGGGATGATAAGGCATAGTTGTTTGATGTTTGATCCCATGTTGGCGAAGATAGTTTTGAAATTCATTTGAAGTGTATTCTTTTCCATTATTAGTTTGAATAGAGCTGATATGAAATTGTGCATCATTTTCAATCCATGCATGAAAGTTCTTGAATGTTTGAAAAGCATCAAATTTGTTCTTCAATAAATAAATCCAACACTTTTTGGTGTATTCATCAATAAATGTTATCATATATTTATTTCCATTTGCAAAAAGAATAGGCATTGGGCCACATAAGTCTGAATGAATAATTTCAAGTTTTCTATGTGCTTTGGAATGTGAATCATGAAAATATTGTTTGTTGTGCTTTCCTAAGATACAAGTTTTCTATGTGCTTTGGAATGTGAATCATGAAAATATTGTTTGTTGTGCTTTCCTAGGAATTGTAGGAAAACCAGTAACACCGTTTTTCTTCAACATACGAAGGCCATCATAATTCAAGTGTCCAAATATAGCATGCCATAAAAGACTTGATGGAAATGTACCTTCATCATAATGATAACTATATGAGAAATTATGTGCACGAGCATAGGTTCCTTGCAACTTCATAAGTATTTCTTCTTTTATCCCTGTCAGGACAAGTGAGAGATATGATGCTTTTATGACCTCAACCTTGCCATAAAACATATGAATGGAGTGCCCTTGCTGGCGAATGTGGACCAAAGACAACAGGTTTCTCCCCAAATCTGGGAGACATAAAATATCATGCAAAAGAAAGTTTGGAAGACCAGGTAGTTTGAGCGTGATGGTGCCAAGCCCCGATGGCTTTAGTTTTGACTTGTACGGAAAGTATATTTCTATGTCAACAGTGTTAGTAAATTCTTTAAAAAAATATCTTCTAAAAGTCATGTGGGAAGTTTCCCCTTAATCAAGCAACCAATCATTTTTCCAAGAACCAAGTGAAGCATTATATAAGTCTTCAGTTACATTAATATTGCAATTTGCCACAACATAGTGAGCAAATTCAGGTGCTTTAACTTTCCCTTTTTCATTGGGTTTACCTTTGCCTTCATTTATTTCCTGCTTAATTCTGTCCCAAGGAAACTTACATGTAGATGCATCATGTCCATCTCTATTGCATCATATGCAATGAATATCAAACATTTATCCTTGCAATTTTCTGCCCCCCCTGCCTCTAAAATTCGTTCTTCCTCTTCCTCTTCGGTCACCTCTTCTTCTAGAAGAATATTGTGCATGAATATTCTCTCTATGTGCAAGACACACAACTTCTTCAGAAGACTGAGGATTTGTCTTCTCCCAAAAGCCTTCTCTCTCTCAACAAACTTCTTCTCAAGGGATTCAAAGGTAATCTCCTTGAGGTTTCCACTTGATTGCAATGACTCAAGATAATTTGAATAAATGGGATATAGTGCCTTGACATAAGCTATGAGAAGAATGTCTATTTCAACCCCAGTGGTTTTTATATCATGCATAATGGATCTTACTTCTGATGCTAGAGCAAGAGGGTCATCATTTTTCAATTCAAGACTGAACAATTTAATCATCAAATGAACAAATTCAAGTTCAAAGTGTGATTCATAGAGTTCCTTCACCTTATTTAAGGCTTCAAAAGCATTTGAAAATGGTGAAATATGGTGACTCACCTCTTCATTTACAGATGATGCAATCAAGGCATAGGCCTTGCTTTTCTTATTTTCCCAAATGGAAATCTCCTTATCTGAAGTGGGCTTTGCAGGTTCATTATATCCTTTTCCTTCACAAACACCTCTCCACAACTCATTGAAAATGATAGTGTGTTTTATCTTCCATGACCATTCATGATAGTTTTATTTTCCAGAGAAAACTACTCCAACAATTGATATCAATGAATTCATTTAAAAATATCTCTACTATGTAAAAATTGTACTTCTGCTGGCAAAAAAATGCACTTCTAGTGGAAATTTTGTAAAAAAATACAATTCTGATATATATATATATATATATAGACACACACACACACACAAGAGAGGTATTATTTGGGGAAGGATTATATGGGGGAGGTGATGTATGGGGGAGGTGGTATATGGGGATGTGTTATATGGGGAGGCAGAGGAGTATGTGGTATGGGTCATATGGAAATTTCATATGGGTCATATGCCAGTATGGAGGACCGACAATTTGGTGGAGGACCAATGGTATGGAGTGGTGGAGTTAATTGTGGTATTTGGAGGAGGTTTTAACCAACTATGATATGGGGAGGAGGTGGTAACCAACATTCATATAATTGTGGTATCGAGTCAAGTGAATGGAGAAACCGATGTGTGGAGGATCATAAGTGATACCAAGTGATGTTGCAACATAGTATTACATAATGGGGCCACGATGGGAACCGAGCCCAACTATAAGTAATATACCACTGCATACCATAGCTTGACCGAGGGAGAGTGACATCGGTGGTAACCTTGGTTAATATATAGTGCTGCAAGTAATACGACCAAATGGGAGGATAAATATAACCAAGCGGGAGGCATTATATATTATGACATGCCAACGTTATATATTATGGACAATGTGGGTGTTATAATGTAATACGATTAACACAACATAGTGGTTTGTGGTGAGAAGTGGTGTGAGGAGCGGAGAGGAGGGCACTATAAGACATATATATCACGATAATACCATTAACACAATCACAGTAATACCACATCAATACCATTCAATGCAACCTCCAACAACCATATTAATACCATTAACAAAGTCACAGTAATACCACATCAATACCATTCAACACAACCTCTAGCAACCATATCAATACCATTAACACAATCATTAAAAAAATTGGAATACCATTTGTGTAGTAGAGGTTGACTCCGGCTTTAATGCACCTTCATTCGACTATTCTCACCACAACTCCTCCAGACAGCAAACCTCCGACACCCTTATGCATTCAACATCTCCAGGCAACAAACTCTAAATGGGAGCAAATAATTGGCAGAATACAAGAGTTATAAGTCTAAAATGGGACCTGTGCTCTGATACCATGTCAGGCCAAGAGGTAACTCCTTAAATGAATTGTATTTTGCATTAAGGATGATCTTAGATATATACATGGAGGGAGAGACTCTTGGGCTTCATCTCCTAGTGTCTCTTCATATTCCAATTCTCCTTATTTTCCATTTACACTATTTTACATGGATTCACCTAATCCCAATGATTAGATGTCAACAATCAAAGACCCTACAAGATGCCTATAAATGGTAGCATCAACCTCTTCACCTGAAGTGGCATTTTCCTTTCTCTAGTTTGTAGCTAGAGCTGTGTCCATATGCTTACAATTCTCCATGTGAAATATTTGAAGTGTTTCAGAGGCATACTTCCCCTAAGAAAAAAACAATTCACCATCACCTTGCCATACTTCTAGCCCGAGGAAGTAATGCATTAAGCCCGTGTATTTCATCTCAAATTCCCTTGCAAGTTCCTCTTTCCAGGAGCAGATCAACTACTCATCACTTTTCAATATTAAATCATAAACATACAAAAGAAGAATAAGAAACTTACCATTTACTAAAATGTGATAGAGGTTCCCATCTGCTTTACTTTTAGTGAAGCCTAATCCACTGAGATAATTGTCAGTCTGAGTGTACCATGCTCGAGGTGCCTATTTGATACCATATAATGCTCTCCTGATTCTGCACACCTCTAACTCCCAATCATATGTATCAAATCCTTCTAGCTACTCTATGTAAATTTCTTCCTCAATAACACTATTGAGAAAGGCAATATTCACATCCATCTGGTGGATCTTCCACCCCATCTACGCAACTAATGCAAGAATTGATTTGATGGAGGAATACCTCGCCACAGGGGAAAATGGTTCCTCAAAGTCAACTCCCTCTACCTAAGAAAATCCTTTGGCCACAAATCTAGCCTTGTACTTCTCAATGCTTTCATAAGCTACATGCTTCACTTTGTAGATCCATTTGGAACCGACAACTAATTTTCCATCTGGTCTTGACAACACTTCCCATACACTATTCTTCACAATGGATTCATATTCTTCCACCATGGCATCAACCCAAATAGGTTGAGAAATTGCTTCCTCAAATGAATAAGGCGTTGACTCAACGAGCTCTATCATGAGAGTGATGTAACTAGTGTACTTATCTGGTGACCTCCTCTACCTGCGTTGTGATGTAGGAGCTCCCACATTCTCCCTAACATCCTGCAACAATCTATCAAATTCTCTAGTTCTTTTTCTCCCGTTTCTGGATTTTTTTGGTTGAGTGGGTGTCTCCACTCGACCTCCTCTCCGCTCCTCCATTTGTGGCTACTCCACAACTTCCTGAAGCTCACCCTAAGGCTCCTCCTTTGGAGATAGAAGCTCTTTCTATGGTAGGATATTGAACTCTCGCTCCAGAGAGAATCCCATGGCCTTCTCCTCATCAAACTTGAAATGTCTCCTCACCACTGTCATCATCAGTGAAGGTAAATACACTTGGTAATTGTGTGGAGTTTTAGCGTATCCTGCAAAAACTCCCAACTCTACTGTAGGCTCAAGTTTCTTCCTGAAATCCTTGGAGACATGAAAATAAATTGAAGCTCCAAAAATTATGAAACGAGACACATCAGGGTTTCTCCCATAGAAGGCTTCCTCGATGTGATCATACCAAGTATTTTAAGGACTCCAGTTATGCAAGTAAATTGTTTTGTTACATGCTTCTAGCCATAGATGCAATGGAAACCCCTGATTATGTAGCATAGCTCTTGCAGCTCCAACTATGCTTTTGTTCTTCCTCTAATCTACCCCATTCTATTGTGGGTTATGGGGCGCTATTAGTTTTCTTTGAATCCTTGCTTTGGCACATAAACCCTTGAATTCATTCGAAAAAAATTCACCTCCATTTTCGCTCATGGGAGCCTTCACCTTCTTCCTAGTCTCCTTCTTAACTAATGCCTTAAATTCTACAAATTTGGAAAACACTTCATCCTTTTTACTCATGAATAAAACCCAACATTTTCTAGAGAAATCATCAATAAAAATTGCATAGTACTTATGTTTTTTTGTGGAGGATGTAGAGAAGGGTCCACAAAAATCAAAG
The DNA here is from genome assembly GCA_000404065.3 of Pinus taeda. Taxonomy (NCBI): domain Eukaryota; kingdom Viridiplantae; phylum Streptophyta; class Pinopsida; order Pinales; family Pinaceae; genus Pinus; species Pinus taeda. Next base: position 132,554 of record APFE031596863.1, on the reverse strand, counting down.
TGGACTCACTCCAAGATTGCATCTTCTCTACTATTTTGGCCATGGAATGTGGATTTGACATATTTCCCCAATGTGTGACCCTTGCAAACATCTTGCTGATCAAGGGAGCCTTTAAGGAGACTGGTGGTAATTTGTTGCATGATTTTTAAGGCACTATGGTGTAGATGAACCAATCTCATGTGCCAGAGTTCTCCAACGTATCAACTCTATACTTTTTCTGCCTTATTGCCGAGTGCATCACAATCTCCCACCTCAATTTCGTATAGGTTCTTCACTCGAACTCTAACCTGCTTCACTTTCCTAGTAGCTATGTATCTCATAAAGGCTTTCCCTTTAATGAAAGTAACATCATAGCCTCTATCCTCCAATACCACTACAAAGATCAGGTTCTTCAGCTTGAGTACAAACATAACATCTTTGAGGCGAAGAGGGGAAGATTTATCCCTCTCAAAGGTGACAATACCAATTTTTGGAGTAATGTACCTCCCGTCATCCCCCAATTCAATATGCATCTAGAGATCCTTCTCCTCCAAGTTACTAAAAAATTCCTTGCACCCTGTCATATGGAACGAGGCACCATAATCAAGGTACCACACACTCCCCATAACAGTGTTGGCCATGCATGCTATTAGGGTGAAGTCTAATTCGAATTGTGAAGCTAATGCTTCACTTCCTGCTCCTCATGAAGGGTTCTTCTTAGACTTATTATGTAGACATTTTGTATCATAATTCCCGTATTTGTGGCAAGGGAAACATTTTATCTTGCTTAAATCTTTATTCTTTCCATTATTTTGGTTGGATTCAAGTTTGTTTTGGGTCTTCTTTCCTTTGCCATTCTTCCCCTTGCCAACCAAGGAAAAATTTGTTTCATCCTCTACTCTAGATGATATTACATCTCTGGTATTTCTCTTGATCTCTTCTTAAACCAAATCAGACAACAACCAATCCCAATTTGGTAATTTTTCCCTTCCATTCACAAAGTCCTCATAGTTGTGCTAGGATTTAGAAGGCCTAGAAGAGCTAGGCTCACCAAATTATCTTTTGAAACATTCTCCCCAACCCCTCCAAGCTCATTTCGAACTTGAGTGAATCTAGAGAGATATTGTGGAATGGTATCATTTTTCTTCATCCTAATGTTTCGAAGTTTGTCTTTCATGACCAATTTTCTATTGTCATTGCTATTTTTGAATAGCTCAGTTAGTGTCTTCCACATAGCAAATGGTTTTTCTATTCCATGGAGATTTGAAACCACATGGTCTCTTACACCTTCCAAAAGAATTCTCCTAGCCATTGCAACATACTTCTTCCATTGGGCTAATTGTTGTGCATCAGACTACTGGGGTTTCACAATGTCAGTTTTAACATATTCTAACACACCATTATCATCAAGCATTGCTTCCATTTGGTCCTTCCAAGCTATGAAATTCGAGCTACCCTCCAGGGCATACTCCAATCTCATTTGTTGAATGACATTCTCCCGAATCTGAAGAAACGCTGCTACATTGAAGCTGAAAATTCAAAATTCTCGAGGAAAAAATTTGAAATATTGGTTCTAATGTGATTTCAGGGCTCTGATACCATGTAGAAATTTAATGGAAATTGCAACTACTCAAGAAATCTAACTAAAATTAGTAGAGACAAATTCTACTCTACTAATCTGTGGAATGAAAATCACAATTCTAAACAACATGCATAGACATGTAAAAAGCAAAAACACAAGTACACAGTGATTTCTAGGGGAACCCAATAGGGAAAAACCCCTCAAGCCTCCTTGAATTAATAATGTGAATAGAGAAACTCTTACGATTGCATGTTGTAGCTCTGAGCACCATTTACAAAAGAAAAAAAATTATCTCTGCTAAATGAGAACCTCTGGCCAACACTTAGCTAATTTCTACCTCCTCTAGCCTCCTATTTCCTTACAAAATTCTGAGCTAATTCAAGCTCCTAAATAATAGGGAAGTCCCTATTTCCTTGCGCAATTCCAAAGTATTGATCTCCCGATTGCATGCAAAAATTGTACACTCAACTAGTATACAATTAATGTTACACTAGCCTTTGTCTCCTCCACTCCAACTAGGCAATTCAAATTCCATGCATGTCTAGGTTATTTTAAGTTGTTTGATTAGTTAACTAACAAATCTTTGAGTTAGGTTATTGTATCATTGCACAACTGACCTTCAACTCATTTTACTAATTTTTAGAGGTGAGTTAACTGAGTACAATTGAAAATCACTGAACTAGATTGCTAAAATTTAACAATAAACACATGGATGACTGAACTACAAGCCCACTAACTCGAATTTTTTTATCTAACTGAGTGACAAGAGCCATGTCACACTAGTCAAATGCCTCCAAGTTGTCCTATTGATGTGGAAATTCAATTTACTCAATTTAACTAAGTGTTGGGCATGGAATCCCCCCCACAACATGTTTTGGGGCTCAAAGCCCAAGTTTTGGTCAGTGCTCACTACCTTTCTGGAGACATGAATGAAACTGCTACACGACACCAAGGAAGTGAAAGGGATACAAGAACTTATCACTAGGTGCGCAGGGTCAGGAGAACCGCGTGTGGTCCGGAAACTTGGAAAGCATGCATTGCGCACATGAAGGGAAATGAGGTTGTTTGCACAAATCAACGAGTATGAAATGGATAAGGTAATGCTAGATCTCGGATCGGATGTGAATGTATTGCCAAAAAAAACATGGGAATGCATGGGCATACCCGCGCTACAATGGTATCCTATCTAGTTACGAATGGCGAACCAATAGAAGATTTTGCCCATGGGAAGATTGCAAGGGGTAACAGTAGATATTAAAGGTGCGAACACGCAGGCGAATTTTGAAGTGATAGAGATTGTTGATGACAGTAATACCTATCCTGCACTACTAGGATTAGACTAGGCCACTGATATGAACGGAGTCATAAATCTAAAGAAGCACAAAATGATCTTTGAGAAAAAGTCACTACGCGTAGTAGTACCATTAGATCTAGCCGAAGGAGCACATAAACTGAATTGGTGCACGACAATGATAGTGATGATGATCTCGGTTATATTTACAAGATAACTACGTGAGAATAGGATTAATCCCACTGGAGATGGAAGAATTTCGTGGGAGCTCGAAAGCCCCTGCACTTCAGATTTAGATGAAGAAGTAGAGCAATGGTAGAATCGATTGCACGAAGTAACAACGCTTAATTGCAACATGATGATTAGATCACTGCGTTGTGTGACAACAGAGGCAAGGGAGCTGCCAACATATGATGGATAGATAACAGTGGATGAATTTCTGAGCAAATTTGAAAGCACAGTACCAGAACAATAGCGGTTCGATGCACTGAAGTGGGCACTGTGCGCGACGCCCACACGATGGTGGGGTAAGCATCAAGGAAATTTTGAGAACTGGCACAAATGCAAAAGGATTATGCATCTACGTTTTGGAAAACCCCAGCTCTGAATGAGAGCCAATCAGCAGGGGCAGAAGAAATTGCGTGCCCACCTTTCCTAATGGGTACAGACATATGTTGTACAGCCCACAGAAGTGCACACCACCCCCAGAATAGAGAATCAGAACAAACGCAGTAGCAGGAAAGGTGACATGTGCTACCAGTTATCCACGACGAAGCATTCGATAGGGTGTGCGAAGTACTGAACAAGGTTCACTAGGCAAGACGCACTGATTGGGATCGGTGCGTACCAACCGTTCGATGGGCCTATAAGACCATGTGCAAAACCCTAACTGCAGAAAAGATTCTAAAGGCGGGAAACAGAGTAGGGACCATAATTTCTTAAGAGAATGCAAACAAGGATTGCACGTAATAGCTCTCGTAGTTACGACAGTATGTGAAGACCAACACAAAGAAATCACACGGCCATGCGAGGTCGAACACACAGAGATTCAGGAAGCCACTCGGTGAGGGAACCTTAGACTTCGCGAAATCGAAAAGGACCGGGTACGATTGTGGAAGAAAAGAATTTTGATGGATGCCAAGATCAAAAGGCTGGAAAACAAGATTAAGCAAGCATGTCTTGTGGAGTAACCAAGGATAACAAGACAAGGTGTGGATGAACATACCACTGGATTAGAATATTGTCGCCGGGAACTTATGACTCTGCTGCCATGGCTACAATAACACCTCACCTAACGCAGTAACTAGGGGAGTGCACTACATCTAGTAGAACGCGCAGCGCCGGTTGTTGCAAAGGCAATTGAGGATTTTCTGCGGACTATACTGAAAGGCGAGTTGAAGTCTCGCACAGGTGGTACAACCACCTGACTAGCCATAGGGAGCACAGTATCAACGCTCCAAGTAATTGAAAGAGAGCGCAGGACTATAAAAGAGTATGTTTGGGAGCTGTGCGATGAGGGAGGTGCATGCAGAATCAACATGTCACAAGGGTCGCAACCACGCACAGGGGGCTGCGTTGCCGCACAGGTAGGTTGGGCAGTGACCATTGGTGTCACTATCCATGACAAGATGTCTGATTTAAGGCAAAAGGGAGCAGGCGATGGGCATTTAAGACACGAATTAATAGCAAGATTTGGGGAAATATGCCGCCAAGAAAGAATTGATGGCCCAGAATTGGGGGGAACGGTCGAATTTGAATTCAAAAGGCGCTATAAAACTCCAGGGGCTAGCTACAAGACAACACTTGTTCACTTGAGATTTGAGTAGTTGATTGGAGCACATAGTTTTGAGCGTCGAGCAATATTTAAGCCCTGAAGTTCACGAATGACCATAGACAGTTCAAATAGGATGACAGCTACCAGGAGAGGTTTGGGCTCTACAGAAGGAACCACCAACAAGGCCACACAAAACCCCATAGTACATGATGTTCCCAAAGACACTAGGGTCGCGCCGGAAATCCTGAAATCACCTCAGATCTCGAGGCCTAAGAAAGATAAGTAGGCAACGGGACCAGTTCACATGTCCTTGAGGAATCCACGATTCGGTAAACTCTCAATGGACGAAAAGGGCAAGGCTATCACCATTGAGACATATGATGAGGAGGAGGACCTACAGGCTCTCATCGATGAGATAGAGGAAGAAAAAGACATGGTAGAGGACATCGAGCTAGTGCGCTTTGTAGCAAAATTGCCCGAGTACGTCCCTCCACGAAAAGGGAAAATTAAGATACCAAAGGATCTGGATGCCACTAAGAGCGCACTCCAAACCCCGCTCCTCCCCGATGGAATTGTGTATGAGGGCTTGCACCTGGGCTGAGTGCCCACAATGAAGTTTGAAGATTGGGACCTCATGGATAGTGAGAAGTTCCCACACTTAGAGATGGAGAGCCTCATGAAGCAGAGCACGGAGGGGCTAGTCACAACACTAGAGATGCGAAAATGGTTGCATGGTGTGGAGAAGGCTGGATTACTTTATCTACTGTGAATTCCACACTTTCACCACGTGCCTATCACTATTTTTTCCATCAAGCAGCTGCTTTGCCTAGTACAGAATGGGTACTTATGGCTGGAGGAGCCTATTCCCATCATGACAGATCTCATCCATAGAATTTCTTGGCTCCCCTGTAAGGGAAAGGACCCCGCGGCGACAACAGGAAAAAGCGGAGATTTGGCGCTCGTGGAGGCCATGAAGAAAAAAATACAAGATTGAGAAGAAAAAGAGGGGTTACACAATCAGCAGCATCAAATATAAAGGGGTGCGCGTAGCCACCCAAATCTTGGTTGGGAAGGTAATGAGAAAAGGCTACAATGATGAGGTACCAGCGCCAGTAATTGTGTTGGCCAAACAATGCACAGAGGGGGTCCAATTCAACTAGGTCGAGTTCCTCTGTGAGGAATTCTTGACCAACTATAAGGAAGCGTAGGAGCAGGGCAAGACCTTCCACTACGCATGTTTGCTTGTCCATTTTGCTAGTAACAGGAGAACTGCTTGAGGACAGTCAGTTCCCTAGCATTGAACAGGACTTACTAGAGGCTGCAAAGTACGCATCACTCTGGGCTACCAAGGACACAAAGTGGATTCGCGAGACAAAGATTTTCTGGGTGCTCATGGAGGCAAGCTTCCGAATGTGGATCAATAGACGGACGCGCCTGTCCCCCACAATGCACAACAGTCTGCAAAGCTTTACAAAATTCAAGGTGAACATGCATAATGTTTACATCAAGGCACATAAGGATCCGATGCAGTAATGGAACAAGCTCCCCTTCATTGCTGTTGATGATGCAATATTTTCAGTGTTAGAATCATGACCCCCCGAGTGGCGTGCCCCGGATCTGGCGGAGTTGGATAGGACAACAACACGGAAATAAAAGGATGATGCCAAATTGTGCGTCATGAAGTTGGCCAAGAAGAGGCGCAATGAAAAAGCGGTTGCGGAGGTAAGGGTTGTCCACGAGGCAACAAGGGCAGCAGCAGAGTAGGAAAAGGTCGCCGAAGAAGCAGCAGCAACACATGCAACATGGGCCACCACAATGCAGGTCAAGGAGGGCCAGGACTTGTCTTTAGGACAGGAAGTAGAGGACACAGACCTCACAGAAGAAGGCATGGACCCGGGCACGAATTCCACCCAGCTAAAAAGGCCATGCATCAAAGAGAGATCAGGTCCACGAAAAAAGGTCAAAGCATCCAAATTGGCCATTGACTCGATCACGTTAACAGAAAGCGACCTCTATGACATCGGTGACACGGTTTGCGAGGTCACCAAGGAAGCACTCCAGGAAGCCATGTCAGAGTAGCAGATTGTGTTGGGGGCCCTAAGGGTGCAGCTTTAGGAACTACAGGTGCGGCCCCCACCTGAAGGAACCATAGCCACCTACGATACAATAGGCAAATCAGCAACGAAGAAGATGCTATGCACAAAGATGGCCAACACCATAATGCTACCAGAAGGAGCGCTAACAACAGAGAAAGAGGTTGATAGAGCCGCAGTGGGTAGGATCAAGGGACTTGGCCTTAATTTGGATGCCCTTTTGCGAGACACATTGTACCAACTATAGGATGGCATAATAGCAGAGCTCCACGCCAGGGAGGATCGTGTGATTCAGGTGATGAGTGACCAAAAGATCAACATCGAATAGCTCAACCTGCAACATGACGAACTGGTGTCACAAAACTAGCAGATCGTGCAGACAGTTGATGAAGCATGCTCGCTAGTCCCAGAGTTGTCCATTGCTACAGACCTACCAACAGAGATGCGGATCCACTGTCTGGCAAGCGGGGTCTGAAACATGTGCGAAGTAACAACGTGTGTGCAGCTAGAGCTAAATCTCCAGATTGTTGAGCTGTGGTTGAAGGCACAACCTTCCACGCCTCTAGAAGTTAGAGAGCAGCACGTTAGCGCTATTCAAAAAGGATTGGAAGAAATTGGACTAGCAGTGCAGGACTATACCAGTATGTTGGACCAAGCCTTTGGCGTCCTCACATCCTTGTAGGAGGACCCCAACATACAACCCCTGGAAACAGAGGTGCATGAGCTTTAGGAGAAGTATGATAATATAAGGGGAACTGTGCAGACAGTCATCCTCACCCAACCGCTGGCAAAGATGCAACAAGTAAGGGCACTGAAAGAACAGGTGGATGTCACAAGACAGAAAGAGGCACTTCTCAAAGCATGTGTCCAGCCAAGGATTGATGAGGCCTTCACTATTACGACAGATATTGAGGACAAGCTCGCACAAATTTAGGGAATATATGCGCTAAGGTAGGCAACCAATCCTCACAAAGAAGCATCATAAGAGTGCATGCAGCAGGTCCAGCAAACTGCAGAACAGTGCGCCGAGGACCTCCGAGTAGTACGGGACCAGTTGGAGGGGCTTTGCTCCAAGATCGCCACACCAACAGAGTGACTCAAGATGAGTCACGATGATTGTGTTGGGGGCTTGTTGGGCATGGAATCCCCCCCACAGCATTTTTTGGGGCTCAAAGCCCAAGTGTTAGTCAAATGTATTGAAAGACTCCACGAATTACGGGCGTGAAGCACGAAGTCTAGGTTGAGTCATAGGGTTGTTCACCCTAAAGTATTGTAATGTAATGTAAAGTCATGTCGGCCTACCCATGGTCCACGGACCATGGGATTGTATAAATAGAGCAAGGTTCTAAGTTGTAAAGAGAGAATAAGGGAGAGGAATACGAATGGTTCGAGCATAGAGTAAGAGTCTAAGTGTATTGGGTTGTAGTAGTAGGAAGAGGCTCTACAGCTAAGTGCGCAGAGGCCTAGTAGAGTCTGCAGCTGAGTGCGCGGACCCCTGCAACTGAGTGACTAGGGCGGTGTCGAGTCTGAAATCTTGATTGAAGAATAATAAAGAGAAGTTGATTCCTATCTCTATGTATCTACATGTGCATTGCCTTCTTTACATTTATACTACTTTATTTATTGCGCGCACTGATATGATTGTTGACTATGCTGTAATAATCACTAGTCTTACACAAATCATTTAAGTAATCAAGTAATAAGAGAGTAAATAGCAAGGAACTTGGGTATAATATGTGTAGCACCCTAAGTAGGAATGCGCGGAAGCAGCATCACAAGTTGCAAAGGAATAACAAGTGTGCATAGTGACGTGCGCAGGGTCAAACCGCTAACCCCCAAAAGCTCATCAGACATCCCTAGGGTGCGGAAACCTGGTTCTAGCACCCTCCCATACTATTTCAGGTGAGACCTTTGTCTGCACTCCGCGGAATATTGCTGAAAGGGCCAATAGTACCGGTATTTTCTTAGCTAAATCACCTCTAAACCTGGGTCAGGCCCATATAAGCCAACACTAAGGCTAAAGTCAAATTGAGCCTTTGTTACTACACTACTAACACTAATGGGACAAATCTAGGTAACACGTGTAACCACTAAGGAGGCGCCACATGGGGTTAATGATGTAAGGATGACATCATCTAGGAAGGGATACCCCATAAGGATTAGAAAGGCGCAGAGGTGAAGTCTCCAAGCTGACTGAGTGTCGGGTAGACCCCATGGGATAGCTAAGCCTGCTAAGAGGAGCCTGAAAGTTTATAAGGGAGACACAAATGATATTGTTGGGTTAGAGAGCTATGAGCTAAATGATGGCACGAGGTTACATGTAGAAAAATAAACCAAGGGAATGGATAGTTAACAAAGAAAATAAGCGCTCACAGGATTAAAAAAAATTTAGTGCCTTAAGGTTTTAGTAGTGGTCACAACACCGAGTCTTATGGTGAACAAGAGGCTAAGTGCCAACACGAGAGGGGATATAATAAAAAAAGGGCCGCGAAGTTATATTTGAAAACTATCTAGAAAAATTCACAATAATGGGGTCAATGGCAATGACAATTTCCAAGGTATCTAATTCAAGATAGTGAAGGACCACGACATGCAAGAGAAAATTAATGGATCCTGTTGTGAAAAAGAATTAACCATCCCTGAGCCTCCTTGCAAGTTATGAAGAATTAAATAGAAAATATGGTGTGATGTAGTGTTCTCCTCTAGTCCAATGCGCCTTAAAGAGAAATGAAGGAGAGCCGTGTTGTGAGTACAGACATAAATTAATGGAGGAGATCTTTGATTCTGCATTTTGACTGAGATTTAATTCTCAACATTGGAAAACACTCACAAGCCCATTCTTTGCATTAACCCAATCGTCATGTCTGAGAATAAAAGTAACTGCAGCATGGAAAGTCACACGTTGAGTACACTCAAGCAGTGTGGATGACTGCAAAGACAACGTTGTTGCCTGTAATAGAGGAACAAAACCTAGGGTTGCAATTGAGCAAATGGAGAATGCATCATTTTTTTGAGTGAGTGTGTGGAGAGAAGCGTGAAGAGTGTGAGGAGATACATGTTTATGTGTGTGAGCAGAAGGGAGATGGGAGTCGAGAGCTGACTGTTACTCAGAGAAGTTGAGGGTCAAGAACAAAGTCGCTTGAACATCAAAGTGTGTAGAGCAAAGGAGAACTGCAAAGAAAAAGGGAAAGTGTTGTGTGTGGAGCAACTAATCAGGTTCATATATCTATGTATTTGTATTGGCTTCTGTTTTCAATTTGAAAATTGTATGAAAAGCAGAACAATGGCTAGAGCAGGTAGTGGCTTGCATTCATAAGAGGTTGGTGCCTCTTGACAAGTAGTGGCTTTCTCTCTTAAGGAGGTTGGGGCCTCCTGTGAGTGGGTGGTTACAAACAAATTTATGTAATAAAGTAGGTGCTTAATTTACATCATAATAACAAAGATATTGGTGGTTTTCTCCCTTTAGGTTTCCACATAAAATATACCTGTGTCAATATGTGTCTGGTGCTCAAATTGATGGATTGTATGCTCATATGAATGGTTTACATTGTTGTACATATGTTGTTTTTATAATTCCCACATAAGTAATTGATATGAGTGAAAGAGAGTAAAGAATTGAACTTAAAGTTTTAAAATCTCCTAATTATTGATTCACCACCCCCCACCCCGAGTAATTCCTAATTCCAACAACTAATAGTATTATATTGCTAGATCTTTATATTGTTGCTACTGTTGCATAGTGTTTCTTGGATATATTGCATATTGGCATGTTGTGGCAAAATAACAACCCCCATTTTTACATTATTATCTTCATAATAATAATGAGGACACTCTATGTAAATTTTGATCATTTGACTTCATTGCTTTTATTTTGTTGTTTTGCGTGATTTTCATTTTTCTCAGTTTTCCCCTTCGGTTGTTTCATTGTGTGGTGTCTCTCACCAACTTCCCAACGAATCTAATTTTGTTGAGTTTGGACTTACAGTTTGAAGATAACGCTTGTTCAAAGTTTGAGTGGTTTTCACGGCCTTGGCTTAAAAAATGTACAAAATATATTTTATTTTTAAAAATATCAATAAAATTATTTAATTAATTTATAAATATTATTTATTGAATTAATTTATTAACTAATCTAAATTAATTAATTTAATTTATAAATTATTTTTTATTTAATTAATTTAATATTAAAAACTATTGGATTCAAAACTTATCTATATTTATTAACTATATACTTAAAAAAAAAAAATTTCATTGTAATTATATATTATATAGAATAATAATACTTTAGCCGGAGGTTTTATTTTGTTGCACTTCATTCCTCTCGCGCTCTCATTGCCTGGATGTCATCATCACAGTGGGAGGGGCCATAAGGGAAAGCATTAGTGAGAGACTTTATTTACAATGGTAGATAAAGAAGACCATGAGTGAAGAGAGGGTTCCCTCCCTCAATTCTCCACTTCTCCTCCCCAATTTCCCATTCCCTTTAACACTTATGCTTCCTATGACTTTTTGTTTGAGTTTTGTTTATATTGATTTTATAATATTAAATTTTAATTATTATTATTATTTAATTTGATTGTTATTATTATATTATATTATTTTTATTTTAATTAATATTTTTTATATTTTAGTTTTATTAAAAAACAATTTTTTATTAAAATAAAGTTTTAATTAAAAAGCTTAAAGTTTTGTTTAGAAATGATATTTTCCAGTGTTTGGGTAATTTTGAAACTCAATTTTTGACTAGCTTTATCTTGAGTTTTACTAAACCGAATGAAGCTTATGATGATTCGTTTGAAATCTAGAATTATGGGGAATAATGTAGCAACATCAAATCAAATATATATGAACATTTAATAGCACAAAAATTTAGCATAACTATGAGTAATGAATTTGTAACAAAAATTTGTTTTGTAGAGTTTTGTTTGGGAAAATTTCATTCGCTTAGAAGAATTGTTGTCACTAATTCTTTTTCTAGATTGCTCAAATGTAGATCTCTACGAGAAACAATCACAAAATGAAATTTCTTTTTATTTGTCCAATTTAATTTTTATTTGGCAATTTGTTGAGAGAGTTAGCATTTTATTTTTATTATGAAAATTAATTTGTTATTTATTTATTTATTTATGTTTTTGGATTATTTTTTGCAGGGAAAAGTTGGAAAGATCGACCCCAAAACAATTTTAATCAATGAAATTGCACTAACAAAGAGAGAAAAAAATCCTTGTTGGAAAATAATGGAGCAAATCTATCTTCCAACAACTCTCCAATTTTAGACTTCTTTTTCTAAATAATAAATTGCAATTTGGAGAATGGAGAATGGAGTTCCAAATCTGAAACTATAGAGACATTTCTCTACAAAAAGAGGTTTTTTGCGTTACTATAGAAGGAATTTTTTTGTAGAGGATTAGACATTCTTTGGACAAGACTTAAGGAAATTTCATAGAGATGTACTTTAGCTCAGAAAGTTTCATGCTATCATAAAGTTTTTCAGAGAAATTTTGTACTCAAAAGACTTCGATCAGATCTACAATGTTTTGTACATTTTTGTTAGAAATAAAGGTTGACAGATGACCTGCATTTAATCGAAGTTTGATGCAATTTTGATCTAGATAAGTATGTGGTTTTGCATTTTATACTATTGTGAATTTATTTAATTACATGCTTATTTATTTAAATAAAAGCTATATTTTGTTGTTGATCTAATTGCAATCAAATTAAATGTTGAATTCAAATGGATAAACTTGTCGTTGTTGTTAACTATTTAGGAGATTAATGTCAAGTTTGTCTTTGTTTTATCACAATTGTATCATGAGAACATTTTCCATTATATAGTTGTATTTATAAATTTGAATTCATTTTTATTTGAATTTAGATGTATGTGCAATAGAGATCTGATAACTATTCATCAGATAGCTAAATGTATATACTCATTTGAATTAGTGGTAAGTTTTGGAATTATTTCCTTAACTTATTTACTTCATTTTATTCTAAATTCAAAATCTGGTCCAAAATTTAATTACTTTGCTCTTGGTTGGGACTAGATCTATATATTCCTAGTTGAGTTAGATTTCAGATTTTTTTTTCTTACTTGCATTTTAGAGTAGATTCATATTTAGATTTATTCACTGCATTTTTAGAAGTCTCTTTACGCAAAAACAACCTTAGATGTGGACTTGCTGAGCCATTAAATCATCTTAAGCACTACTTTCTTACATGTGCATTGCAGGAAGTTAAGTTTGATTTCCTCTTCTTGTTGATTATAGATTAGAGACATCACAAGTCAGCATGAAGAGTGAGGGGTAATTGGACCCAATAAAACTAGTCAGAGCTATCAATACAAATGGAAAAGGGCCAGATTTGGGAATATGACCGGATGGTCTCCCTTACATGTTGATGAGGTCATTTTTGGCCATCAACATGGCCTACATTGATGTTAATTGTTGCTACATTGTCTCATATGCTACCAATGATTTATTTGTTGCTTGACAGAGACATAATTGGTACCATTGTAGTATGATACTAGTTGTCGAGCCTTATTGATGATTTATTGCTTCAGGATGATGACGATACATATATGTTGCAACTTCTATGTCATATTTCCATGTTACTTCTATCATATGGTTATGTTGGATATGTGTATGTGGAGCATGGTGGTTGTTAGTGGTTTTGTTGTAGGATTTTCATTATTGGTGTTGATGGCCAAGGTGTTGAGAATGGCCATGCACTAGCATATGCTATGGATAGTACTCTTATTATTGTTTCCACATACAAAGTTCTTATGTCATTTCTCATGGAGACTTTGTATTTGATGCACATGCCATGCATTGTATTTTCATTGGTGTTGTTGCTTGGAGGATATATCATTCTCTTGGATGCCATGTATTTTTGTATTTAATGCATATATTTATATTGGGCTTGCATAGAGGAGAGTACCTTTGTGTGTAGTTGTAAAATTCTTGTATTATCATTGTTTTATCTTGTTTATGTATTGCTCATGGAGAGACCCATGTTGTTTAACTTGTATTGTAAAGAGTGTCAAATCAACTATGCAAGGGATAATATGTGTCAAAGTCTCGTCTTATGATGTAGCCCTATCACTCTGGGTGAATGATGTAAAATTGGGTCCATAGAGTCATTGGTTGATGATAGGTGTAGAGGAGTCATATGCCTATCTTATGTACTTATCGCAACCATGTATATACTCCATGAAGCACTGTATACATTTGGTACTCCATTGTACATCATTGTAGTTTAAAGTGACACAAGAATTAAGTTGCTACAATAAAAAAGAGAGTGTGGTTGCAAAATCAATACATGCTTCAGAGATTACACGGCACTGGCTAGAGACATGTTGGTAGCTGAGTTCCTTGTTCTACATGATTATCTTGTAGGGGATTACTTCTCTCATCCAACACATTATTAGTGTTGTCTTTAGGATTGGTATGACCCTTTGCAATTGATGTCAAAGGGGGGGGGGGGGGAGAATTTGGATTGATGGAGACCAATTTCAGAGTTACAACTTCATAATGGAGAGTGTATATTGGAGATAAGCCTCAAATGTTGATGATGAGGTTGAGGTTGACATCAATGCCAAGGTGGGATCTTATTGGAATTGATGTAAAAAGGGTCTTGTTACTATTCATCATATGCCTTATGTCAACCTGATGTTATTGGTAGTCCTCCTCATGATGTGTGATGAGTTTGATGAGTGTTTGGGTTGTTGTAGTGATCAACTTGTTGGTTGGCATTGATGTCAACATGGTTATGACATGACCTAGTGCAAGAATAAGAGGCTGAGTAGAGATGGATACAAAAAATGTTATGTTGGTTTGTTACAGGGTGATGTTGCTCCTACAAGTGTTGGAGATGTCTGTACAAGTGTTGGAGGCAGTTGGATGGCTTAATGATGCTTCTATAGTCATTGGAAGCATTGGAGATGCTACTACATGTGTTGGAGATGTTTCTACAGGTGTTGGAGGTAGTTGGATGGCTTGATAATGCTGCTACATGTGTTGTTGTTGTTGTTACAAGTCTTATAGGTGTTGGTCTTATTGAGGAGTTTGGTAGACTAGGGTTTGCATGTCACTGACTTGTTGTAGAGGTTATTGGCCTACGTCATTAGTTTCATGCCATGTCACAAAGATTTGGAGTTTTGTTTAGGAGTTGATGAAAGTGTCCAAGAATTTTGGTAGAGTTATGAGCTGAGTAGAGTGCGTTTTCTCTATCCTCTACCCCAATTGCATGGAGAAAGGCTCATGCGTTCTCCTGGAAGGCTCCAACTAAAATTTGGTAGGAAAGTGCATGTGGCTGCAGCTGAATTCTGGTAGTTTTGTGGGTGTAGTTAAGACCTAAAGTGAGTTTTCCTCTGCATTCCTCACGCACATCAGGTGTATCACTAGTACAACATGGATAATTAGTTACTAAGAAAGTGACTAAAATTTGCATATAAACAACGATTTTTCAGTTGATGAACAATAATGGTTAATTTACAGTATCTTATAACACGACCAACTTTTAGTTGTATTATGCTTAGTCATTAATTGGTTGTCTCAATTTTTAATTATTATTTAGTAGTATATTTAGTCATAAATTTGAGCATTAATTTAGTCACTGATTTAGTATTAATTGCCACAATTAATGACCAAATACACAACTAAATATACTACTATATGATCACCCGATAAAACCAATTAATGACTAAAGAAAATGACCAAAATGTTGGTCACATTATAAGATACTATAAATTAGCTACTAATAGTCATATATATGGCAATTTTAGTCATTTTTTGAAACCAATTAATGATCAAAGATATATGATTGAATTTTGGTCGTGTTATAAGATACTGTAAATTAACTATTAATAGTCGTATATATACAAAATTAGCCATCATTTGTAATCAACAATTTATCATTTACAGTAGTCACTTATCTTTTTTGGTAGTTTTATATTCATTATATAAATGATTGGTTCAGTAGTTTATATTCATTTCATTTACTTTCATATCCGAATAAACGACTAATTCAATTTTTTTTTATTCATTTTAATTTTGTTCATCATTAATCAATATAAACTACTAATTTAGTTGTTTCAGATTGATTTTATGTATTCTTTATCAATCAAAATAAATTAATTAGTATGATTTTGAGACTAAATTAAAAAAATGTCATACAATGTGCATATTCATCCAATATGAAAACACAAAGTTACTTATATTAATTACAATACTAAATAATATCAAGTAGAACTATAAATAATTTCAAGCACATAAATTATATTAAATGAAATGTCAAGTATTACAATATGAGTTTCCAACTTAATATTGGTTGGGCTACAATTTACACATGAAATATTGTTTCATCACTTCAACACATTATCATTGTGTTTTCAAGACATTGCAGGTGAATTCACCAACTCTAAATACTTGACCATGAGTCTGTATGTTTGTGTCTCAAGCGATATATTGGTTTTAAGGGTATCACTAGACCAATTCTCTTCTCTCTCTCTTTCTGCATTTGTTTCTCTAGTTGTCATCACAATCTCTCAATGTTGGTGTCGATTAAACCATTGTGGTTGGAAAGTCCCTCCTTCCAAATTTCAAGTATACCTACACAAATAAAGTGATTAAGAAAAATTAATACTTAGTTGAAGAAAATTATGCAACACAAAGTTCTCAATAATAATATAAGTCTTCCAGCTATTAGCTATTAAATAAATTCTAGATTACAACGTCAAAAAAAATAAATTATTCTCTTTTTCAAACAAAAAGAAAAAAACAAAAGACTTATTTCTCCTAACTCTCTTCCCTCAATTGGCTACAACTTCAGTTGGTTCAATTTGATTTTTTTGCCATAACTCAGGAAATCCATTTTAGATTGTTAGTAAATTTTGTTATTACACCCCTTAAAGCCCTTTTAATCCATTAATGAAGCTTCCTAAATGTTTGAGTGCATTGGAATAATTATCTCATGAATACACTGGTCATGATCATTTGTCTTTTAGTCATGAAAGGTACTAGTAGAAATGATTTCACCAAAAGAGAGATGGATTACTAAAAATCAAATTATTGTTGAGATACATGTAGATCCACATACAGTGAAAAGGATTTCAACACATGTTATTTAACTACTATTTGACTATCATATGGGGGCACTTTTGCTAAGATTGGTTCAAATCTTACAAGGTTTACATAAAAAAGGGAGATATCTTGTATCATGGATATATGATATGTATGAGGTAGGAAATACTCATACTTATTAATCTATTATAGATTTAACTGTTTCAAAACATCTCTGCAGATAACAAATTAAAAAAAAATACATTAGTGTACAATAAAGAATAAATATGTTGTAACTTGCAAAATGCATATCAATAAACTTAAAAGGAAAACATGTAATTAATTAGATCATGCATGGACTAGGATAAGAGGTTTCATTCTTACCTAAATCATGTCTTTGTGTGAGAAATACTATGACCAAAGAAAAGTAAAATATCGAGCATGTGCCAACTAAGCACACTATAACTTTTACCATGCAAAAAAGTGCAAAGCACAATGAAAATGGTTAAAACCAAAAAGAACTTAAGAGATTACTAAGAATCATGGAATAAAAGGGGGCAAAGAAGCACAAATGACAAGTTCTAGTCAAGAAACTAGAATGTTGTGATAAAAATTACAAAAAGGACAACAAATGTCTTACTACTTGTTGATGTATTAAGGGATCTATTCACGTAGAGACTTGTACCCTTGTGACCAAAAAATGCTTGACTATTGCCTTTCTTAAAATGTTTTATCCCGAAAAAATAGAGCTAGTTTCCTTTAGGAAAAATAACTTGCACATAATACTATTCATATAATTCATAATCCATACCTACAGATGAGAAGGTTTATATCATCTTAAATTTATAACTCATCTTCTTTAAAGAAGTCAATCCTTGTGTATGTACATCTAGTGTAAATACAATGTGGAAGTGTGAACTCAACTCCTAAGGGGATGTTGAAAGAGATAAGTCAAAGTGGGTTACAAAAGGGAAATTGGTATCTAGCTTGGAGCTATAGACTTTAGTCAAAACAAAAGGATATGATAATATGTCCAATCCCACAAGATTAGGGATCTCACAACTCTACAAAAGTGGGAGAGATGGTGCATTGTCAAACCCAGTTGGTACTGATGTTAGAGTAATGCATGACTCAATATTGAATGGTTGGACAAAACAATTTGTATGATATCAATATTTTTCTTACATTCACCTTCATCGATATTTGAGTTTTCAAGCACTCAACTGAACTAAGCCTATAGTTTCAAGTGACAATATTCAACACTAAAATACGTGAACATGAAATTTTAGAAAGAAAATAAACATTAAAATGGAGTAGAGATACACTCTTATAGCTACCTGTCTTCAAAAGGAGTGTACAGAACCCATTTGATTTTCATTTCCCTCAATGGTACTACAATCTCACCTTCCATTTGAACAAAATTAATTCCAATTTTATCAAAGGGTGGAAATGGGAATGTAACCTATTCAGAGACATGCCATGCTTCCTTTGAAAACAAATTTGAACTCCAAATTTAAGACAAAATACTAGATTTTCCCAATTTGTAAAAGATTCTATAATAAAAGAAAATATTGATAACATTGAAAAACTAAAAACTACTGTACTCCTAGAAAAAAGCAAAGAAATAAGGGCACACATTTCATTCTATGATATTCAATAAAAAAGCCCAGATGCCAATCAACACAAAATAAAAAAGGTTACTAAATTAAATTATATGCATTAAGCTACAACCAAGAACTAAAGGATGATATAAATGAATGAAATGACAAGAGTAAAAATTAGTTATCGCCAAAACCACTAGAATGTAGACAACTTTGCCTTGCCCTTAAAAAATGCTAGTATAGTTGCATGTCATTTAAACAAATATTATTAAGCACAAGAAGTATACTTGAAAAGACTCCAAATATATAGAAAAAAAGGTTTGTTGCTGCAAGCTGCCATGCATGGTTAGAAATGAACAATGCAAACACTTAATTCAACCATATGCTACTAAATAAAAAAATACTTTGTAGGAGACTTAGCTAACAAAGGGAAATGGTATCAAAAACACACAAGACTAGACAAATGAATATCCTTACATTCTATGCAGCCAAAAAGATAGATCTTCGCGCAAAGTTCTCCACCTTCTTCAAGTGCTTTCTGGATATCAAGCATGATGAAATAAAGACAACAGTCACCACAAATATAATTTAGCTTACATAAAGTGGTGCAACGTT
This sequence comes from Pinus taeda, assembly GCA_000404065.3. Taxonomy (NCBI): domain Eukaryota; kingdom Viridiplantae; phylum Streptophyta; class Pinopsida; order Pinales; family Pinaceae; genus Pinus; species Pinus taeda. Next base: position 113,561 of record APFE031596863.1, on the reverse strand, counting down.
CCTTCAGTAGGTTTGGAATTTTGTAAGCAGAGCTAGAAAATAAATTTACTTTTGCATCTATTTCTTTGAGTTTAAGTTGCAGAAATGAAAAAAATGCTTGTCCTGAGTGATAAGAGAAAAATAGGAGTAAAATAGATAATATGAAATCACATAGCTCCAAGTTAGATAAATCTCACTTATACTTATAGACAAAATCCAACTAATCCCACTGTCCATTGACAAAATTAACATTATTCATTGAACACCAAGCTAAGAGAGCACTTCATCTACCTATGCATAAACATTCCAACACTGTTTTTTAAAACACCAAGATCAAAAACAAAACATATTGAGTATAATTTCACTTATTAACAAAGGAAGTTTATTGCCAAATTTTCTAATACATATGTATCCACCTATATTTTATGCAACATGTCTAGCTGTGGGAGAATGGACTCAACAATCTTGTGGGTGCAACAAATAATCTTCACTAGTAAGTCGAATTTACTTTTACAATATAAACAGACACACACATAAATTATATTTTCTAGATGTAATTATTTCCACTGAGAAAATAGACCATTTATATAATCCTTGGTGCCAACTGGAAATGAAGCTAGCCATAAATCTTCCTGCAAAAGAAAATCACATGCAAAGTTTAAAAAGTCATTCAAGAAAACAAAGCTATCCATTCTTTTGATCTAGGATGCAATATATTCTAATATGAAATTTCATTTCTTCATTTCTAATAATAATAATTAGCCATGTTAGGGAAGGAATCCAACCAAACCAGAAAAACACAAAAACATAATACAACACAAAAATATTCAAGGAAAAAAATGAAAATAGTCACACAATAATGTACACATTATAATTAAAATTTGTCACAAACTACTGCAATAGGGGAAAATGAAATCAAGGATTCTTCTGCATAACTACCCCTCCAAGAAATAAATGCTCATATGCTCAAGGTCATTTTTTCATAAGTACGTCGCTGGAATGATTGCCATTGAAGACTGAAAGGTTAAAACTTTTGAATAGAAAAAACGTCATATTTATTGGTCAAATAACTGTAGCAAGTAGATGTGGACTCCACAAAGTTGGGTTGTCAAGTAATAAAAGAGTGGAGGTGGCAGATTATTTTTTTAGAAACCACTAGGATATGTTGCAATTACAAGTTAGTCCACAAAGACAATCCATTTCTTTTAAATTTTTGGGTTTAAAAAGGAAAATCAATTGAACAAGAGGGTTGAATGAGAATAAAATGTTGAAAATAATGTCTCACACATGTATTTGCATTGAAATCACTAAAGGGAATGTTTTCTTGCAAATCATAAGGTCTACATCCATACAAAACCACAATCCATTTCTCAATTTACAAAAACTAAAATTATAAAGAAGAATGTTCACACGTGATGAAAAACTTACAAGAAACCCTATCTTAATCCACAAAATACATTCAAAGATAATGACAATCAATCAAAGAATCAACCAAATAGAAAATGTCAAGATGGTTAGAGACTAAAATGTTCATATTATTTAACAGAAGCACTAGAGACTAAAATAATTATGTTCTTTAACATAAGCAATACACTTAATTCATACTAGTCAATGATAGATAAGTTGGTAAAATATGACAAGATATGAAAAAAGATTTGATTTTTTAATTTGTTTGATTAAAGCATCATTGATCTTGCAACTACCAAAGACAACCATTGCATCGCAAGAAGATTCAGACTGAGTATTTTTGTCGTCTCCCTCCAAATATCGTTGGGATTCTCTATCACCTCCTCGCAAGATGTAAACATTTATCCAACGCTTTATAACATCCCAATTCACATGACATGTTATAGGAACTGGTTTTGTTTCTCACACATGTTTTTACTTCTTATAAAGAGCACAGATCAAACATTTTGTAGAGGTAGATATATCAAAACCTAAACATGGATGGATCAAAGCCAGAGTTGGCATAATGGAAATACATTCAAAATTTTAACAAACATCTCTTTAGCCTCACACAAATCTACTTCAACTCAAGAGTGTAAAACAAAGCCCTCATAGAGACATTGATGTAGAAGCAATATTATTCAGAAACCTATGAAATAAGCATGGCCAAGCCCTCTTTCACAATGCAAATGGTAACTCATTACTACAAATAGTAAATAAATAAAAACAACCATAGACAATTAAGCACGTTATATGAAATTGTAGGGTTGCCAAAGTTTTTGCAGAATTGGTTGTTGCTAAGTATAAGACTCATTATGTTACCATTCTTTGTAGAAAAGGGGCCCTATTTGAGGATAAATGGTTGGCCCAACAAGAAGGAAATATTTTGTTAGATCAGGATGCAATTAGAATGATGTGTATCACCTTATGCAAGAGATGGTGTGAATCAGCTTTTTATAATCTAGCTACATTCATTTTTTAGATCTTGTAATTTTTAGATCAGAGTTGGCTATGCAGATCTTAGGCAGGTTGTACATTTCTAGGAAAAATGTATATCATCATGAGATCTAAGACGAATCATACCATTAAATTGGCAAGTTTGACAATTGTAATTGAAAATATATATTGCGGAAGATAATAGCAATCCACTAGGAAAAGGAAAATTAAGATATCATGTAGAAAAAGTTAAATTTAGATATATGGTTACCATAACATATGGAGAAAATGTCAAGCTTTGAAGAGGATAGTGAACATAATGAAAGCAAGAAATAGTTGATATTATTTCCATTGTAGGCCATAGAAGAAGGGCTATGCTAGTAACACTAGTTAGAACCCATATGCAATATGTGTAACCAAGACATTATTAAAGACAAGTAACATATACCAGTTAACGGTGTTGTTTGCAGTAACACTCAGATCAAATTTGAGTCAGATAATACTGACACTCTTCTAATTATTTGTAGCACCAGATGAAGCAATAAGACGAGAAAATATTAAAATATAAACCCCACACTAAAATAGTTTCTTAGCAGGCTTATAGCACAAACCCTAAACGAAAAACCTTGGACAAAACAAAGAGGATAGCTCAGGAATGGATGAAGCTAGATACTTCAATCTCATATGAGTACTTTTAGTAATAGATGATTTGAAATAATGTATTCAATGGAAAAAAGAACAAATCAAACAACTTTGCACCCATCATCTATACCATTACAATACAAAAATATGAGAGACATAATGGAAAGAAAGCTCCATACCTTTGCAAGTTATTGGTCGACTCTACATCTATAGAGATGATTGAGCATCATATGGAAGTGTTGAAGAATGAGAAGGATGGGATGTAGTGATCCATAAATTGAAATTGAGGACTGAAAGCCTTGAATGTGTTGTAGGGTCGAGCAATAGAATCCCAAGATGATCGATGCCATGGCCATCCAAAGATGTCTCTACGTACCTCATATTGCAAGATGAAAAAACAATTAAGGTGGAACAAATTGTGGTGCCAATTTTTTTCGAAAGAGTTTGATTTGGTTTAAATGCAAATAATTTACCATAACATTGTGGCGCCAAAATTTTGTCCAAAAATTTTGATTTTGTTTAAATGCAGGTAATTTACCATAACATGGGCCAAGCGGTATGTAATTAGTAGTTATATGAAATGATATTTATGTGTGTCAAAGATTATAACCTTATGAAATTTCTAGTTGTTTATGTGGCCACTATTTCTCATGTATTGAGACAAATTAAAATACTCTACATTAAAACTATGTCAAGGTTTCTTCTTGTTTCAACATAGACATAGAAAAGTATGATAACATGCCCCCTCCTGAATGTTTGACAATTATTATTTTTTTGAACTAAGCTTCCACCTATCTATATGAGGCCAATTGCCCAGATTTAGCATTATGGGAGGTTTTGGCCAATGAAGGAATCTATAATGGAGCCTTTATCTTTACTAATATTCACACAACATTACAACATTTCGGACACTAGGAATAGCTCTTAAGGCCTTTACCAATGGACATGAAAATGACCTTAGCTAGGAATATGAGCACCATTACTATTCTTTGCGTAGTAAGAATTAGTATGAGATAAGGAGAAAAATACCTTTACTCCTAAATCGAAGCTTCTCATGATCAAGGACCATGAATTTAGCATTGAACAACCACATATATCCTCTCTAAATAATCTTTGGCATTACAAGAAGGTTTTTAGTCTCAAGGGCTATGAGATAGACTTAAAAACCAAATAGATATTCTTTAATGAATCTTTGGACTCAAGTCGAGATATGGGCACCATAAGAGGTATTTCTCACCACATATGGGAGTTAGTGTCCATGCTATGGTTAAGAGAGGAAAACAAGGGCCTTAATCCCTAAATTAATCTTTTTAACACTCAATTGCCATGAACAAGACCTATAGCTAGGACTATGGGAATTTAGTATGTTTTGCATAATAATAATGGGTCTCATGGCCTGGACTTAAGTCCTAAATAATTAGTAGTCATTAAAAAGGCTTCAAACCACCATATTAATTATATTCTTTAAGGGATATTATTTGGCTTCTAGTAGGGATGTGTCTACTATTCAAAGGTTTTACACACCATGACTAGGTCTTGGAGCCTCAAGATGAACCTTAATGAGATTAGGAGGCTTTCAAACCACATATGATGCTTACAAGTGTAGGCTTGGTCAAAATAGTAACATAAGGGGCTTAGGCCCTATTTGAATAATTAATGATTAAGCTTTGTGAAGTAGTTCTAAAAGAACCACACATGACCTCTATAGAGGATCTTAGGCCTCTATGGGGGATCTTTAGTGTCATTAGTATGTTTTACATAGTAAGAATGGGTCTTAGGCTTGTACCATGGAAAATGGATGAAAACGATGGCCTCAAGCCCAAAATGAAACTTCTTTGGCTTGCACTGCATGAAAGACCATAAAGAACCATATAAATCCTCTTTGAGGGATTTTAGGCCTCCATTTAGGATAAAGGTTCCATTATGAGGTTTTCCACATCATATATGGAAGTTAGGGATTATATTTTGGCCAAGGAATGAAAAAGAACCTTAGGCCTAAAACAAGTCTTTCTCATGTTTAATGTCCATGAATAAGATATCAGAATGGGAATACCGGCACAATAACATTTTTGCATAACGAGAATGGGTTTTATGGCCTCTACGATGGATAGGGAAGGAAAACAAGATCCTTAGTCCCTAAAAAAAACTTCTCTAGTTCAATGGACATGAATAAGGCCTCAAACCACCACCCATATCCTATCTAATATATATTCGGTCTTCAGGTGCATTATGGGTGCTATTTGAAGATTTTATGTGCCATAACTGGGTCTTGGGGCCTCTAAGTTTGGCGTCAATATCATTAGGAGGTATTTTGCACCATAGAACTTGGGGCCTTAACCATGGTCAAGGACGGATCATAAGGGGCTCATATTTTAATCTCCCCCTAATCAATCTTCTTGAAAAAATATTTGAATTACCACACGGACACCTCTAGGGGATATTTGGCCTTTATGGGGGATCTTTGTGACCATTGGTATAATTTACATGATAAGGATGGGCCTTGGGGAATGTGTTATCTCAAGGGGAGGAGAAAAGAGGACCTTAGGCCTTAAATAAAGTTTCTAGAGTTTGAGGAACATAAAGTAACCCTCAAACAACCACATATATACTCTCTAAGGGAAATTCAGATTTCAACTTGGATATAGGAGCCATGGCATGTTATTCTACATAAATAACGACAAGAATTTTTAGTATGTATAGTTTTCTAATAATGGTGTCCACACATTCTAAGAATGTGAATGCACTATTAGAATTTGTGCACATTTTGAAATGCACGTGTCTATAGAATTTTTTATAGAATAATATGGCTTTACAAGAATCTAGATTTATATTAATTTACCAAGTTTAAATCAACATACTTTGAATTTAAATTAATAAAATCATTGTCTCTATGAATCTAGTGCAATAATCAACCATGGTTGTAAAAACACCGCAAAAACCCCACAACAAATAGTATGTCGTCTCTCTAAGATGTGAGGAACAAATTCCTATTAACCCTTAAAAACCCTTCTATATTAGTTTCAAATTCTCTTTCTTGTCCCTCCTTCCAAATGGAGCATAAAATTATCATATTTTGTTAACTTACTCTTTATATTGTATAAAATTGTTATAGTTTTAGCATTATAGATGGATTCATAAACCCCTTTAAGGGGGTTTTTGAATCCATCTACCGAAATTTTAACATTATAAATGGATCTAGAGACCCCCCCTTAAGGGGGTCTCTAAATTTTAAAACTATAGATGATCCAGAGCTCAAAATTTGCTCAAAATTCAAAGTTGTCGAATCGTTGTGGAACCTAAATGACCGTGTAGTGCTCATCATCCTAAATCTGGTGTAACTTGTTTCATGCGAAACTGACACCATATGCTCCCATAAATGAGTTCTATTCGTTTTCCTAAACAAGCGAATTTTGCAAAAATGTGTAGCTCTGCACAATCAGCAATCTGTACTGCTAACGAGGTAAGTTAATTGGGCATTTGACTATAGCGATGATTGGGCTCCTCCGGTAAATGATAGGGTGCCAAGTGGCATGGTTCTATTGGTTTGAGTTGGCATCATTTTATTGGTTTTTTGGTTTTTGGTGGTGGCCAATCAAAAGCTGCCACATGGCAGCCCTAGGGCTACCAAAATTTATGGCAAGGTTTGAAAAATGGCGGGCAGGGTCGAACCGATGACCTCACGACAGACAACCAAATGACTTCACCAAATCGACTACGTAATGTTTCTTATTATTCTATGGTTTTCACATGGTTTTGTTGTAATATGGTTTCAACATTGGGGGTGGGGGCCAACGTCTAGCCCCACCCATGGTCACTTTACCCTAGGGACTAGGGGAGGAACCATGAGCGAGAGGCTAGCCCTATGCCACCCCCCCACCCCCCCACTAACCTTAACCACGATTATAATCATTTCCATGTGACAACTACACCTCGTAGCATTCACCGATAGAGCAAACCATTCCTGCCAACCGAAACCGCCACGTTAACCGCACTTGTGAGCGTGCTCTTGATTGTGACCGTCATGCTTGGAAACCGTCAGCACATTAACCTTTGACCTTAACCACCCATGTGACCAGGTTCACCGCGGTCTATCCAATGGTTAGCGAAATGGGCAGGGGTGGGAGTTAAGAGCCTGATCCTCGTTCCCATGCGTGCCCTGTGGTCACAAAAATTGGAGTTAAGGTCTTGGTGGCTAAATTATGGCTCTGACAATTTCACCCGGCGTTTGGCAAAATCGGAACTTCGTTAGAAAATTTTGGGACGAAAATATAGGATCATTGTTGGATTTGGGGGAATTTGTAGAGCGAATAGTGCAAGAGCTAGGGAAGCTCATAATTTCTTCAGTTTTGATCCAATTGAGGAGAAAAAAGAGGCTTCTTAAGTATTTTTGGGTCTTCTGAAGCTAATGAAATAGGTTTCAGAGCCATTGGAGTACTTGTGAAGAGATTTTTTGCAGATTTAAGTCTATGGGTGCTAGGATCAACCAGGAGGTTGAATCAGTTTTTGAAGGATTTTGAGAATGGAGAGGACCTTGTAGGGTTTTCAGCCTTCATATGCTTTTTGTAGTAGCTGAGACATCTATAATGTAGCTCATGTTTCTCTTTTCTCACTGTGTCTTTGAGGAAATCTCTCTTTTAGTACTTCAAGTGAATTGTTGTACTTGTTATGCTCATTGTTAGATGGAGTATGGGGTCTTGATTTGAGAACCCTTTTCTTGTTGATTGTTTCATGACTCACTGTAGGTTGTCATGTTTTTAGAGTGGGCATTCTTTGCAGAAGAATGTTTCCTTTAAGGGGAAACCAGCCACTATTTTGGTCATCACACTTTATGTACTCTTTATCATTGAAGTATTTTGAGCATAATGAGATTGGCTCAAGCCATTGGTAGCTGGACCAAGGATACGTAGCCCAGGAGGGGTGAACTCCTTTATCAATTGTTGAGTGTATTATTGTTATGTTGTTGTTCGATGTTTTTTTTTTCGTTCATGTTTTTAAGCTCATGAATTACATATAAAGACATAAAAACTAATGTAAAACTTGCAATTTACCTCATAATCCACAAGCACTTTGTTTACTATTCTGAATTGGAATTTAGCATAGAAAACACTAACTTTCCCATTCAAATCAAGTTGGTATCAGAGCTCTTGATTTTCTTTGTGTAAGGAGAATTTAATTGTTTGCGAGTGAATGTGAAGCTCAAAATTTTGAAGCTCAAGAGAGGAGAAGGAAAGCTTGTGGTTGCAGGTCCTCAAGTGGACAAGGATAAGGAGAGAAATATTTCCACAATCTCCACCACCAGTTCTACCTAATATTGCAATTGAAAATTCAACAAGAATGTCACATGGAAGAGAGCCTACAAATATGTCAGAGGATGAGAAGGATTTTAGGAAAGCTTTCTTTGACATGGTAGAAATGGTCAAAGTCCTCTATGAAGAGAGGAATACCAGACTGCAAGGTGAAAGCTCCAAGCCTCCAAAAGGAGAAGGTTCTCCAGGAGGAGGAGGAGGTAATGGAAATGGAGGTAAACCTCCACCATCTCCACCATCACCTTCATCATCATCCTTTTCCACAACAACTCTTATACAAGAGGCTAGTGCAGAAAGTACCTCAGAGAAGGAAGATGGCCAAGTCTACACCTTTTGTCCACATGATGTTGAGGTTGAGGTTCTATCAGCACCAAAGTCCAAGGAGTTGGAAAACGAAATACCAAGAGTCCAAGAAGACACCTCAAGTATTAGGAAAAAATTTAAGAGAATCATTTTCCCTCAGTCGAAAGATAAGGAAAATGGTAAGCATTTACATACAGTTTCTTTACATGAAAATTTTGATTTAAGCTCTTTTGCAACATTTGAGAAGCATAGAAAAGGTATAGGAACAACACTCTTGTCCAATATGGGTTACAAGGGAGGAGGCCTTGGAGTGAACAATTAGGGCACTATCCATCCAATTGAGGCAAAGGAGAGACCTCGATATGAAGGCTTGGGCTATGTTGAAAAGGAATAATGGTCTTTTAGCGATAGCTCTTGGGTATCTTCTTCTTTTTGTTATAAGAGAGGACATGATGAGGAAAATTGTTGGGATTTGCATCCGGAATTGGTACCAGCTTGGTTTCTAAAGCAAAAGGAGGACATGAAATGCAAGACTTCTCCAAAGAGAGATGAGCAAGTTGAAGAAGATACTAAGACAAGTTCTTCTCACCAGGCTCATAAGCAAAAGGAAAACCATAAGAGGTTTAAATGTCTAGATTATTCAAAGACTTTTGATGATTACAAACAATATAATTATTTGGATAACATGTTGTGGAATGTTTTTCCGTGCACTTTTTTTCATTCACCTGACAATTGTGTAGCTAAGTTCCACAAAAGGAAAGCATTAGTCAAGAAGATGAATATGCCAATTGAAATGGAGACCAAGAAGGGAAATTCTCATCCAAGTTTAAAGACATTTGTGCCAAGAAAATCTCACAATTTTTTTTTCACTTATTGCAACATAAGTGGGCATTGGATTGAAAAGTGTTGGAAGTTGCATCCACATATTCAACCAAGGAAGGACAAACATGTAATGGAATCACCTGAGAAGGAGAAAGTAGAGGAATGTGCAAGGCATGCCATAACCATCCCAGAAGCAGTTTCAAAGGAAGTGAAGTGAAAAAATAAAATTACTTAGCATGGTTGCGTAAAAAGTGGTTGGACTATTTATCTAATTAAAGATTGCATTTATTTTGTATTTCACTTGTTGCATGTCCCTATGGTGAAGTAAAATTATAAGTGCCGACACAAACAAATTCCTCTAGCCCGATAATGGGTCTAGCCACAACAGATACATTCTATGAAAGATTTCCTTAGGTTAGAACCAATTAAGAGGGCCTACCTCTTAGTAAGCTTATCCCGTTTGATGATATCCTTGCTTGCTCGCTCCATCTATCTCTCGCTTCCTTCTTCAAGCACCTAAAACAAGTAAACAACAACAAACAACAAATGTGATAATAGACAAATTGGAATTCAACCTACTTAACAAGTCAATAAACATTAAGCCATGAATATGTAAGATGGCAAATCATGTATGAAATCAATCAATAGTTGCATATATTAATATCAAAGAGGGATTACAACCATTGTCTTGACATTGTAGTTCTCCTCTGACAAGACTAGGTTCCCACACACTTCTGCTAGCATTCCATGATGGCCACAATCCACAATAGTCTTAAGGCTCTTCCCTTTGGGCTTCACTCCGACCCAAATCACACTTCTCCCTCACACAACTAGATAGCCACAACTATGAATAGCTTGTTATTTACTCCAAACCAAAAATAGCACTAGCACACCAACATTAACACTAACACTAGCTTGTGCTTGGGAAAAAGGGAGGTTTATATAGGATGAATGGATGGGAGATGGATCCTCTTATCATGGGAGAAGGTCTTACATCTTGAGGTAGTTCCATCATTATAGGGGAAAGGAGCCCAAACTGACATCCTTGACCCCATCCGGCCAAACCATTTACCAGACTTCTGTTACAAAGCTTCTAGAGCTGGAAGCTTCGGCTCTTAATCTAAAAAAATTTCCATAATAGGACTGGTGTGATTGGAACATGGCTCAATCACTCTGATCAACGCTAGGGATGGTGCTAATCTTTACACATTGGCAAGGGGGAGACAAAGGCCATTAGCGCCAGCCTTGTAAACTGGGAAAAACAGAAGTTTCAGGGGAAATGGTGCAAAAGGGAATTGATCTGCTCATGAAGAGGGACACAATGGGAGTTTATTCATGAAGACAAATCATGTGGGGTTCACTGTAGAGGTTCTCCAAGATCAAGGAATGGGGAGTACAGGGACAATGACAAAATGTTGTGTAACAGATGCCCCCTAAAGCGTGAAGGCCGAACTAGAGTGAGGGATGAAACACCTTATAAATCAGTGCAAGGAACCATAGTCTGTCATCGGAAAACCTGCAAGTAAGTACAGATACATATACATAACTTAGAAATCTATCAAATGATACATGAATCGCGGCATGGACGCAGCCATCCATAGAATGATCATGTAAATGGATCTAGGTATGGGCGCAACCATCCATCAAAGAGAATCATAATGAAACCAAGGTATGGTCACATGCATCCAATAATGAGAAGGACCACATCTGATAACTCATGGTATGGTTGCAGCCATCCATCAGAAAGAGACATCCATATCAACATAACCATGTCACATCACTTTGCAACCTAGATTTTTGTGATCTGATCCCATGGTCTTGTGCTCCAACACAACCCGATCAAAGTACAAATTCTAACATGTGAATAGATGTTATAACGTCAAACATGCTAGAAAGTTGCTTGATTACCAGCCAATAATGAAAATTGTTAACAAGCGTGAGAGAAACCACCAATAATGAGAATGGTCCTCAAGGTACTATCAGCACAATCCACAGAATGTGAATAGAGGAACTGAAGTTGAACACCCATGAAACCACTCGATCATAAGTCAATGATGTGAACTTGTTGTCGAGTCTGAAGAACTTACCATTAGGGCATGAAAGCTCTAAGGTACTGGAAGGGAATCTCTCGGTCAACTTCCTGGATAATGAGTTGAACTCGATGGAAAGTGACTGTGTCGAAGGAGGGCCATAATGTATCCCACATCATTGACACGAGACAAAGGGATGCAAAATGATTTTCGATGATACAGAGAATCAGAGGTAAATGTACTACAGAAGGACAACTCTTGAACATATCAGCGACACGACTAGAAGTTTGGCAGCTTTTGGATCCATAGAATCTGTGGTCATGATGATGTGGCAGAGATAAAATGGAAGGCAAAAATGAATGACCCAACCCAGGAAAGTCAACAATACAAAGGATAATATCCCAACCCGACACGAAGTAGAAAGTGTCATGTTCAAGAGTGAGCTGCCAACACAACTCATTAGATTTGCAAAATTTCCCCCCACCATTCCTAAAAGGTACCCCAATTATTTTTTAATCGCAAGCTTGAAGGGGATATAATATTCTTTCACTGTAAGTTCATCATTCAGACGAATGTGCCCTAGTAAGTTTAATGTGCCTTAGGAAGGAGAAGCGCATGTTCGTCATGCCGATGAATCTGATGTCATTTAACCTTTTAACAAGTTCGACAAAGGTGTAACTCGGTATCTTTTTCATGTTTAGAGAGTTTGAAAAGGACACGTAAAATAAAACTCCACATGGTCCCTTTTCATACATTTGTGTCTCTCGATCCTAAAAAGGTAGAAAACGATACTTGAGAGAACCACTTGACCATTTCAGTCAAGGAGTACCTTTTTCGTAAATAGTGCCTCCCAACTTGTAAAAGGGGTAAACTTATACTATGCGCACAACGTTTCGCATCCGTTAATGAGTTTGAAACGACAAGGGCTTGGCCATATTTTCACTTTTAAAGGGTCTTAAAAGAGCTTGAAAGAGGACCCCCCATTTTATTCTCTTTTACGAGTCAAAAGGGAAAAATACTCGGCAATATTTTCATATGAGTTTAACGAGTCGAGAAAAGAGCTTAAAGAAGACTTGACCTAGAGGAACTAGTGGTATAAAGGGTAGCAACTAGTTCCGGCAATGGATGAACTGCTCAAAATATGTAATGGTCAAGAGGCTGGCTAACAAAACCACTCATCGTTGTGGTTCCCTTGGAAAGGAAAAACAACCAAGTGAAAGCATATGATTAGCCAAAGAGATGGTGGCGATGGAATGAAACAACCAAGGCTCATTTAGTTTATAAAAACAACAATAATGATATGTAAATTGGGCATGGGTTCATTTTTACACAATCTTGAACCATGGAGAACTCTGCTTGGATTCGGTTTCATGTTTACACAAGCTCAAAATGAAAAACTATGCTTGAATAAGTTTGTATGCCCCCAACATAATGACTCAATCGAGGTACATGCCCCCCAAGCTTCATTTCAATCAACTAGGTAGATGGAATGAAGGTTCACTTTCAAGAACAAGGAAAGACTCAACTAGAATTTTACGAGATCTTAACCAAAGACTTGATTTGGAAAAGGGAGGTGTTTCATTTTTTAATGAGGTTGACACAGTAAAAGAATTATCCTCTTGACTCCTTGTTTCATTTTTCAACGAGATTGACACAAGAAAAAGAACCATGCTCACACCCTTGTTTCATTTTTTAACGAGGTTGACATAAGACCAGGAACTATCCTCATGACTTCTTGTTTCATTTTTAACGAGGTTAACACAAGACTAGGAACTATCCTCATACATCTGTTCATGAACCATATGAGAACATGGATCCCAAGAGGTCTTCACTAGATGGAAGAACCACGCTCTGGGAGGAATACATGTCAATTGGTACAAATGAGAAATTGGGTTCCAATGCCCCTAGTACATAATGTATTATAGCATCTATGTGATCATCAACAGACATGGATATGGAATGGGTAGCCACATAATTGACCTATGGCAGGGAAGGAATTACTTGCAAATAGGAGCTAGTAAGGGATGATGGTTTTAAAGGAGGCGCTTGGTGACCAATGAACGACAGTTTATCAATGGTGATAATTCTCCCTTCGTGTAGAAAAAAAACCACATGGAAAAGTGAAGAAACAAGAGCTCCCATGACATAAATGTAGTCACATCCAAGGAGAAGATTGAAATCAAAGGGACCTTGGACTACCATCACGTATATATAGAGAGTCTTTCCTCCCAAAGTAATAGGGAACTTTGAAAGGATCCATAAGGGTTGATTGGTTCCTCTGTTGAAAGCCAACAGATTCTGGGTGACAAGCACAAGCTATGGGGAACCCAAAGCTTGCCAAGTAGAAGAAGACATGATGCTAACAAACACACCTTCATCTAATATAGTACCAGGTACTACCATATTATAGGCTTGTACTGTAATCCTGAAAGGCACATAAGATGGGAGGCAGAAATCAATCAAGTGACTCTGATTGAAAGAAACGACAGAACTACTTGGTGGGTGTATTATACGATTGCCCCCATGTTGTACAGGAATAGGAGAAGGACTCTCCTGAACAACCGGGATGAGAGGGTCATGCTTCGATTCATGAGAATCTAAGGAGACGAGAGGAACATGAGCAGTATGATCACCACTCCCTTTCGGAACAGAGTGAGCAACTGGTGGTAGAACCAAGTCGACACTCTTTTCGACCAATGGTTAGTAGGAAACAGACATAAGAGAGTCTCGCTTGGGAAGAACAAGATGGGTAGGAGATGAATCTAAGTCAATATCTTTACAAACTGGGAGAGGGTAAGAAGAAAGCCTCTGAGGAGCTATAAGAGGGCAAAGGTGAAGAAGATGCTCTCCTTCACATAACCTACATGGGAATCTAATCTTCCCTTTCTTCTTACCATCATTAACCGAAGGTGCAACATCGACATGATCTCTAGAGCTCGATGGGGATGGTCGATCCAGATTTTGAGACCATACCTCTGAGACTCTGGGAATGCTAGAACAGTCTCGAAGGAGATGGTCACCCTTACACAGCTTGCAAGGGAATCCGACCTTCTGTGAAGGATCGAAAGGTTTGTCGATAGGAAGTGCATTTAGAGCAATAGCTACACGGTTGGCCTCTCGCTTATCTGACTTCTTCTTCTTCATCATCTTCTTCTTCTTCTTAGCCTCCTGGTTACTAGATTTCAAACTTTCACTAGGTGAAGTAGAAGAGGAAGAGGAAGAAACAGGGGAAGAAGGGGAGAGGTCGACCTTAGAATCGATGTGATGTGATTCAAATGAAGGAGATGGTGGGGTAGGAGTTGGGACGCTCGGGATCACCGAGATCAAAAATAACCAGATAGGTAAACCAATGGTTAACCCAGGGAGGGACAATGTTGCCATATAAGGAGCACCAACATTTCCAAAAGAAAGAAAAGGACCAATATTCCCATCTAAGGGGAACCCTTGACTGGTAGACTCTAGGAATGTTGCCATTGGAGTCGACCCTAAAGAATCACCAAGGAAGATAACTTTAACCAAGAATATTTCGTGGGCAGTTAATTTTAAGACACTGAAACAAAAATTTTCCTTTTCATATTTTAAGAGTCAAGAAAAGGAGGAAAGGTCACTCTAGTTGCTTTCAGAATAACGAGATTGAAAGGACAAGTGCTCGATGATCTTTTAAATTTAGCGAGTCAAAAAGACCAAAATAACTGCTCCAGATAATCTAGGCAAAAGGATTACCAGGTAACTGTGAGCCATAGAATACCTCCTGATAAACCGAGAATTACGGGAAGGCAATCTCCTCGAATTCTGTGTTTAGTGTATCACGTTTACAAGGCAGCAGACTCAGCTTCCTATGGATAAAGGATTGCAGGCCTAGTGGGATCTCCCTTTATATACACGATGGTATGGGGAGCACAAGTTCGTGCTAGCGTTGTCTAATGCCGAAGTGAATGACAGTTGCTAAGTTTTAAGACACTGGAACACGTCTCTAGCCTAGACCTCTAAATGTAAGCGTTAAGTTTCAATGCTTCCTTAGGTTAATTCAATAAATTTTAAAGGTTGATCTTGAATTAGGTTTCAATTACAAGTCCCTACTGTTGTCATATGAAAACTCCTATATGCAGTTATATGAGAAAAGAGATATGTGTCTTCGATGAAATTTATCACTAATTGATAGATAGAGAACACAAAATTAATGCAACAATCGAAGGATGAAATCTTTCACTAATAAATCTCCTAAATGCACTTAATCTTCCTATAACAACATAAGAAGTTTCATTTCATTTCAAATGCTTATGATGATGCAATTCTAGCTTCTCAATAACGCTACTAATGCAATATTTTCGCTTAAGTAAACTAGAATGATGTTCTCATTTTCATAAAATGCAAAAATGAATCTTTCACATAAAGCACTTAATATGAAAATTTCACAATTATGAACAAATAAGCATCGATCAAATCCAAAGCATGAGAAATGAAACTAAAAGCAACTTCTTCCCTAAATTGAAAAAACCAAACACATAAAT
This sequence comes from Pinus taeda, assembly GCA_000404065.3. Taxonomy (NCBI): domain Eukaryota; kingdom Viridiplantae; phylum Streptophyta; class Pinopsida; order Pinales; family Pinaceae; genus Pinus; species Pinus taeda. Next base: position 97,586 of record APFE031596863.1, on the reverse strand, counting down.
GCTTCAATCGACAAACTAAGCGATGTAATCTATGCTTGGAAAGAGAAAAGAGACACTTGAAATAAGAGAACAAACAAGACTCTTTCACTCATTCAATTGAAAACAAAGCATCCTAGTCACTTCTGGGCGGAAGAAGAGAGTCTGAGGGTCAAGACACACTAGCACTGGAATGGGAGAAATTCTGATTTTTCTTAACTCAGAGATCGAAGCGACTTTTGGGCCAAAAGTAGCGCTGATCGGCATGACCAGCATGACTTTTAGGCTAACACTAGCACTAATAGGCATGATTGGTGCGATTGTTTGGCTAAAAATAGCGTTGATTGAGGGATTCAAAGAAAAAGTAAAAAAGAACTTCACACAGGGCCAGACTTAACACATTATAGGGTGGGCTAAACCAAGAAAGCACACAAACCAAACTAAATGAAGCTTTCTAGTCAGGGAGAAGACGGTCTAAAACGCTTATAGGGTTGAAATCATGAGAGCAAAACACACTGGCTAAGATTTGGGACAAACCCTCATATTCACTTACAGGCATCAACGCAACTGCCTAACTCACAACAAGCGCCAGAGGGAGGTTGACGCAACTGTTCCTCAGCAAATCACGCTGATCAGCGTGACTATCAGTGGATTAAGTGCACTGACCGAGGGAACCAAGATTTTTTTTTTTTTTTTGAAACAGAGACCAGATCTGCAATTATGAATTTCAAAATTAGGTCAATAAGCAGGAGAAAAGAAATAAAACCAAAGGGAAAAATTGGAACTAGAAAGGTTCTCACGAAATCATGAAATCCAAGACAAACAAAATGATTGGTTCCTGGACGGAGTCTCCAATTTGTGGTGAAGTAAAATTATAAGTGTGGACACAAACAAATTCCTCTAGCCCAATAATGGGTCTAACCACAACAAATACATTCTAAGGAAGATATCCTTAGGTTATAACCAATTAAGAGGGCCTACCTCTTAGTATGCTTATCCTGCTTGATGGTGTCCTTGCTTCCTCCCTCCAGCTATCTCTTGCTTCCTTCTTCAAGCCCCTGAAACAAGTAAACAATAAGAGACAACAAACGTGATAATAGAAAAATTGTAATTCAACCTACTTAAAAAGTCAAGAAACATTAAGCCATGAATATGTAAGATGACAAATCATGTAGGAAATGAATTGATAGTTGCATATATTAATATCAAAGAGAGATTACAACCATTGCCTTGACGTTGCGGTTCTCCTATGACAAGACCAGGTTCCCACACACTTCTGCTAGCATTCCATGATGGCCTCAATCCACAATAGTTTTAAGGCTCTTCCCTTTGGGCTTCACTCCAAACCAAATCACACTTCTCCCTCACACAACTAGATAGCTACAAATATGAATAGCTTGTTGTTTACTCCAAACCAAAATAGCACTAGCCCACCAACATTAACACTAACACTAACACTAGCTTGTGCTTGGAAAAAATGGACGTTTATATAGGATGAATGGATGGGAGATGGATCCTCTTCTCATGGGAGAATGTCTTATCTCTTTAGGTAGTTCCATCATTATAGGGGAAAGGAGCCCAAACTGACATCCTCAAACCCATCCGGCCAAACCATTTACCAGTCTTCTGTTATGAAGATTCTAGAGTTGGAAGCTTCAGCTCTTAATTTAAAAAACTTTCCATAACAGGACCAACACAACTGGAACACAGCTTAGTTGCTCTGGTCGGCACTAGGGATAGTGCTAATCTTTGCACATCGGCGTGGGGGAGACAAAGGCCACTAGCACCGATCTTGTAAACTGGGAAAACAGAAGTTTTAGGGGAAATGGTGCAAAAGGGCATTGATATGCTCATGAAGAGGGACACAATGGGATTTTCTTCATGAAGACAAAGCATGTGGGATTCACTGTAGAGGTTCTCTAGGATCAAGGAACGGGGAGTATAGGGATAGTGATAAAATGTTGTGTAACAGTCCCCACAGATGGCCATTTTGTAAAAATGATGTTTGTGAATAAATCACTTATATGCAATAGTGTTTTCTTTGGCATTGTTATGCTATTTTTGCTTCATGACGAGTCAATTTGTATGGGAATTTGAGAGTCAAATTTATTCCATATTTTAAGATGCATTTCCATTTGTGGATATTTTAGTAAGCATGCTAAACTTTGGGTTGAATAGTTGCAGCACATTCAGTATGTTACAAATGTGTCAAGCACTCATTTATACATGTATTTCCATGTGAAGCTTGTTTGGGTTATTTTCCAAAGTCTTTTTTGGATTTTATCCTTAATAAGGATTTTGCTGAAGATCGCCATTGGATTTTATTCTTAGGAAGGATGTTTCCATTGATGGCCATAACAACATAGACAATGCCAATAAGTTCATTGAGAAAATCCAATTGGTACATCAAATAGTTCAAGATCACCTTGAAAAGTTCCAAGGTTAAATGGATCGAGATTGGAAAGGTGAGGGAACTATACCCTCAACTACTGAAAAACTGAAAGTGAGATTTTGGGGTCCAAAAGCTTCTAGTGGGGAACAGTGATCCGGAGCTCAATATTCAAGGTTATCAGATTGGTGTGGAACCTGAATGACCATGTAGTGCTCATCATCCTAAATCTGGTGCAACTTTTTTCACGCGAAACAGACACTGTATTCTCCTAGAAAGGAGTTATGTTCGTTTTTCTAAAGAGGTGAATTTTGCAAAAATGTGCAGCACCGCACAGTCAGCAGTCTGTACTACTAACGAGGCGGGCTAATTGTGTAGCTAACGTAGCAGTTGTTTGTACCAATGACTGGGCTCCTTCGGTGAATGACAGTGTGCCAAGTCACACGCTTCTATTGGTATGAGTTGGCAACATTTTATTGGTTTTTTGGTTTTTGGCGGTGGCCAATCACAGGTTGCCACATGGCAGCCCAAGGGCCACCAAAATTTATGGAAAGGTCTGAACAATTGTGGGTAGTTTTGAACCCACAACCTCACAGCAGACAACCAAACGACTTCATCAAACCAATTACGCAATGTTTCTTATTATACTATGGTTTTCACATGGTTTTGTTGTAATATGTTTTCGGCATTGGGGGTGGGGGACGGGATCTAGCCCCAGCCTTGGTCACCGCATCCTAGGGGCTAGGTATGGGACCACGAGCGAGAGGCTAGCCCTGCGCCCCCCGACTAACCTTAATTTAGCCTCGCCCCCCTGCCCCCACTAACCTTAACACGATTATAATCGTTGTCACGTGACAACTACGCCCTGCAACTTAACTGTCAATGCAAACCATTCCTGCTAACCGAAACAGCCACATTAACCGCGCTTGTGAACACGCTCTTGACCGTGACTATAGGGCTTGGAAACTGTTAGCACCTTAACCTTTAACCTTGACCACCCATGTGAACGAGTTCATCGAGGTTAGTCCAATTGTTAGCAGAATGGGCGGGCCAGGAGTTAAGATCCCAACTCCTGGTCCCATGCGCGCCCATGTGGCCACAAAATTTAGAGTTAAGTCCTCGGTGGGTAAATTAATGCTCCAAAAATTTTGCCCAGTGTTTGGTGAAATTGATCCTCCGTTTGCATATTTTGGGGCGAAATTGTAGGACCGGTGCCAGATTTGGGAGAATTTGTAGAGCGAATAGTGCAAGAGCTAGGGAAGTTCATAACTTCTTCAATTTTGATCCAATTGAGGAGAAGAAAGAGGCTTATTAGGAATTTTTGGGTCTTCTAAAGCTAATGGAAAAGGTTTCAGAGTCATCTAAGCACTTCTGAAGAGACATTTTCCAGATTTAAGTCTATGGGTGTTAGGATCAACCAGGAGGTTAAATCAATTTTTGAAGGATTTTGAGAATGGAGAAGATCTTGCAGGGGTTTTTCAGCCTTCATATGTTTTATGCAACAACTAAGACATCTATGGTTTAGCTCATGTTTCTGTTTTCTCATTGTGTCTTTGAAGAAAACTCTCTTTTAGTACTTCAAGTGAATTGTTGTACTTGTTATACTCATTGTTAGATGGAGTATGGGGTCTTGATTTGAGAACCCTTTTCTTGCTAATTTTTTCATGACTAACTATAGAATGTCATGTTTTTAGAGTGAGGGTTCTTTGTAGGATAATGTTTCCTTGAAGAGGAAACTAGCCACTCTTTTGGTCAGCACACTTTATGTACTCTTTATCACTGAATTGTTTTGAGCATAATGAGATTGGGTCAAGCCATTAGAAGTTGGACCAAGGGGACGTAGCCTAGGAGGGTGAGATCCTTTATCAATTGTGGAGTGTATTATCGTTGTGCTATTGTTCAATGTTTTTTTTAATTCATGTTTTTAAGCTCCTGGATTACATATAAAGACATAAAAGCTCATGTAAAACTTGCAATTTACCTCATAATCCTCAAGCACTTTGTTTATTATTATGAATTGGAATTTAGCAAAACAAATGCTAACTTTCCCATTCAGATCAATAGATGGATTCAGAGACCTGTTGACACGTCAAATGATCGTTGTGCCAACAAAGGGAACCAACCCGATTGCAGACCCCAATTAGATCTGCTTTTGTTTGGAGTGGCTAGTTCCAACGGGTTTTAAAGGATCCCATAAACTGTTTTAGGTGTTGAAAGATTGCTTCTTGGAGGAAGACTTCAACTAAATCAACAAAAGAAACAACTAACCTATATGTATCAAGTCCTATCTATACTGATTCTACTTACTTATGCTAGATCTAACTATTCTAATCTATCCTGCAGGAGCATAATAAAAGAGATTAAACATCATAAATAGATTCCAAGTCCAAATGAATCAATTATTGAATTCACCGATGAACAAGGCTATATTTAAGCTTGATTTCAATCTAATTATTCATACAATAATACACATTCATGTTCCTACAAATAAAAGTTGCAACTGATGTTTAATATAGCTTCGAATCGAAGGTTGCTCATGAGTTAACCATGATAACAAATTACATTCGAATAACCAAGACTAGTCATAAGCTGTCTATTATCACTGTGCACAAAAACAAAACATATATATCCTCATGCCAGTCACAACACCCTGATTCCAAACATAAAAGAAAAAGGAAAATGAATCTGAAAGAAGGCTTCTTCTTGACCCAAACAACCTTCTTTATTAGCATAATAAAATCGACCCCTCTTCTGCCAAAAAAAAGTCCCTCACCCATATCCAGAGGTAATACTTATGAAGCAAGACAACTAACCCTTGATCTTCCATGACTTTCCACCTTCCTGTTCTTTTCAATATACAAACATAGAACGATCAATGAAACCATTGACACGTCGAGGCCACATTTGCTGGAGCGTTTTATTTCCAGGAGGAAATGAATGGATGCCGACGGAAAGAAGAATGATTGCAAGCCATCTCTTCACACCTATATCGACTGATCATTATTTACTATTGTTTCTTGAAGGCAAATGAAGACAGTGCGTTCATTTTTCGACATTTGGCTTGATTTAAGGTGTATCCGGAGGTAATAATAACTTGATTCAATGTGTTCATACATTTCTTCGACAGATTGCGAGGTAGAGTGTTGTGCGATTGTTTCTATCCATCGAGCCTTATCAAACTTCCACAGGTCCAGCAGATGAAGGCACTTTACTAGGATCCACAGAACATTGTACATATGAAACAAATCTCTAAGCCCGTACCTCCTTTTCTTGGACAGGTATTTCGGGATGTAAGATCCTTTTGCAAGTCAAAAGTTGCAATTGAAAGCTCTATTACAAGAGTGGAAGGGTTGGAGGGAGGAAAAGCAACAAGAAATCACCGTAGTCTATTGCATAGCTCCCCACTGTGTATGCCTTACCTATTTCTTGCCATAAATTCCTCTATTTCAGCTAGGTCTCACTTGCATCTTTTCCCCATAGCCATTCCTGATGCTTATGCATCAGCTCGTCGACCTCACTTTTCTTCTCTTGGTCCTTGCCTTCAGAAATAATTAACATTAGCTATGATTATGAGAGATATGATAGAAAAGCCTAAAACAAACCTTACCTTCATAAAAACTTTCATTAAGAGATAGACTCTAAAACTAGGGGTTATATGAGTCCTTCCAGCTCTAAATCTCAAGAGGGCATGATGATATTTTGGGGACTGATGATTAAAAATAGATTGCAACCATAATTAATAAACCATTGAACCGTTCAGCTTTGAGGACATAATTCCATCTGACAACTATGGTTATCATTCGGAGAGATGAAAGATCAAGCTTCTCTAGGGACCTAGTCAAATTTGCCCCTAGAGCAGGTTTTAATAGGGTGGTGGTTGTGGCCACAACAAAAACTAAAAAAGTTTTGTTCCCTTGAGGGAACAACAAAAAACACTCAAGAAAGGAGTTGTTCCCTTTAGGGAACAACAGCTGTTCCCTAGAGGGAACAACAAAAACACTCCAAAGTGGTTATGGCCACAAAAAAAATGGCGAACCGCTAGGAAAACCAGTTATCTCTCTTACCAAATAAACTTTGATTCGTAGAACATTAGGGTGTTAAGATAAACTCAAAATGAAAACTGTATAGATGGACAAGCATGGGTTCCACTTCACCAGTAATCGCTTTAGGCAGGATAAAGACAAATAGCTTCTACTTACTGATAGGGTTTTGACAGGCATTCTCCAATGGTTGTATTATGGGATTTATTGACCCTCCTCTACCTGTTTTATACTTTAAAAATCCTTCCGGGGCCATCACCAGTTTGTCAATACCTGTTTAGGTGTGTACCTCAGCTCTTTATCGCGCATCAAGCTTGACGAATATATGTAGATATGTTTATCCACACTTTATGTAAGAATTTTTTAGTGCTATACTTTCATATGATCAAATGGGGGCACAGTCATGGATCACACCATATTTTGAAACCGCTTAAGCAAGGTGGGGCTTGCTGTGTCAACCAGTACTCTGAGTCTAGCAACACTCCCTACTCCAACCAGCTTCCCAAACAATTTGTCCTTCCATATTGGCACAAGGACTCGACATTTCATTTTCTTTTAAATAAGTCCTTCTAGTTTCAGGCACAAGGACTAGTGCACAATTAAATTTACCACATGATATATGACAGTGAGCTTAGCCCATGAATGGAGGTTTACTTGTAGATGACAGATATTGGAAATTTAGTGTGGTGGATGGAACCAATGGAGAATGACTACAAATCTCATAGGCAAGTATAGACTAGGTCTAGGTGGGATTTAAAAAAAAATGCAGCGTTCCACCATGCCAGTCCAACCATGGTTACACATTTTTTCATTTTATAAAGATGTCCCTACATGCTTCAGGTATCCAAATTATCAACAGAGCCTACCTAGTTCCCAGTAGATGCCAATGAGTGGCTTAGATTTGAATTTTATCGTTGATTTTCCAGTTCTCATGGGCTCACCAAAGGTTCGTTCAACTTGCAAGGTAATAATGAATTTAGGATTTGCAGACTCATCAGCAGGTTAATGAGGGAAGCAAAAATGTTGAAGGTAACGAATGAGGGAAATCAAAAGAAAGTTTCAAAAGGTGAAAACAAAATTGAAAGGCCAAAATCAAATGGCTGAATATGACTGAAGTTCAAAACAAAAGGAAGATAGACTTTGCGTAAAAACAAAAACGAGAAAAAAATGAAAAATATAACTACGCTAACAACAAAAATAAAATAAATCCTAACCTACTTAGGAGGTAACCACCATGTGGTGGCTATTAGAAATATTTCTTAAGATGTTAGCCATTAACAGGGAGTTTTTCAATTTCTCCCTGTAAAGCTTTTAATCTATAGGTTCCCTGGGGGTAATAGTTTGATGCATATCTTATTGGAATTGATTTATCGATAGCAAATTCGATGAAAAATAAGAATCATTATCAAATATGAGAGCGTCAGGGATGCCAAATGGTGGCCTGGGTGCAAGAGGTATATCAGTCATCTATAGGCAGCTTCACGAGTTTTCCTCTGATACACTCCAACCTTCATATCGGTGCTTTAAGGTAATAGGCCTGATTTCCCCTTTTCAGCCAGTAATTCCATAGGAATTATAAAGACAGACTATCATTGCTTTAAAACAAGTGATAATGCGTTTAAAATGCAAAATACACAGTTGCAGGCCTTTGTTTCCAAAAGAACAGAAATGCACTATCGATGCTTTCAAATCATTGTCGCGGCTTATAATTAGTATTTGTGGTAATTCCAAAGAATTACTCTATCGGCACTTTAGAATTCAAAGAATTACATGTTACGCCAATAACATTATTGATGCTTTCAAATCGGGCCTTCCAACTCTCATTCCTCCGATGCGATAATATGTGGCTATCGGCAATTGCTATCGGTGATTTCGAAAGACCACACAATAGACTCCTCCCGCTTCAACTATGTGATGCGATAACCCTTGTGGACCCGAATTATCCAACCCACTATATAATATTTCGGGTCCAGGCTTATCGGGGTTTCGGACTTCAGCGGTTCTGTAGGTTTCTTCCGCTCTACTTATGACTCTGCGATGCGATACAGGGTTCAAACCCGATGAGCATACCAGACTTAATAATATTTTAGGTCCGAAAACTCATTCTGGACTAAGTATTTCACGATTTCTCTGTGTAAACAGGATTTTGGCCGCAGAATTCTATAAGGCAATTAAAGAAGCATGTGCTCGATGATATGAAGGGAAAATACAATTTGAGGACTTCAACCAAGATATTAATTGGGAATTTGGTTAATTCATTGATATTTTGACTTAGAAAAAGGCCATTAAAACTGATACACGCATCTAATTAACATTCAACAAAGAACCATATAATTAGATGTAGAGAGAGCTTTTTTCTTCAGATGATAATGCTTCCGGGCACCCTCACTCTGAGCCTCCCGTTATTTTATTTATAATCAATAGATAAAGCCTTATCGACCATTATCCTTTACAAAAGCATGCTTTTACATAGAGTGATTTAAAGCGTAAAGCTTTGTTACAGCTTATCCATAAGTGATGATTTATTCCTAATTCTATTCTTATCCTAAACTAGGAAAGCATGGAAATTTCTGGCTAAAGGACCCCACTCCTTTGCCTGTAGATTTTTTTGGATTTTTTGGAATAAGTTTGAAGATTTTCACTCCAAGTCACTTGCTCTTGCATCAGACTCATGAGGAAAAAATTCTTCATTGGCTCCTGTCCATGAGTTCATCTACATAACTACCCAGTTTCTATGGCATGTCTTCTGTAATCCAATTAGCTTTAGCGGTTGGCATATCCTTCCATTTTACTAAATACTGGAAGTATTCTCATCCCCTTGTTTTCTTAAACACCTTCTTGTCCATAATTCTTTCTGGTTGCAAATTCTTTGCTGTGGGTAACACCCAATCAATCTCTTGGGTATGTTGCTCTTGTGATGTCTCATCTATAGTTTCACCTTCATACTTGTACAAGTCTGCAACATTAAAAGTTGGTGATATTCCAACATTATGAGGTAACTCAATCTCATAAGAATTTGCAGAAAATTTCCTAAACACCCTGCACAGTCCAATTTTTTTGAACTTCAGTTTGTTATACTCCCTCTTTGGAATCCTCTCCTTTATGAGATGTGCTAAACCCAGATCTCCAACTTCAAATTTCACCTCTCTTCTTCTCATGTCTACTCTAGTTTTGTACTTGATGTTGCTATCCTGCAGCTGCTGTTTCAATTGTTCATGTATTGCTTGCATTTCTAAAGAAAAATCTTCACCCTTTGCACTTCTCATCTCTTTTTCTCCCAAGTTTCTTAACTCAGTTACTCCTTTTGGCTGCATTCCATAAACAATATGGAATGGACTCTATCCTGTACTCTTGTTAGGTGAGTCATTATATGCATATTCAGCTTGTGCTAATACTTGATCCCACTGCTTTGGATGTTGCTCCTTAAAAGATTGCCCAAACTCTTGTTCACAACTTCAGTCTGTCCATCAGTTTGTGGATGATAGGCAGATCTGAAACTTAGTTCAGTTCCCAGCTTCTTCCATAATTTCCTCTAGAAATGTCCAACAAATTTGGAATCCCTGTCTGAGACAATACTCTTAGGCAATCCATGCAATCTTACAACCTCCTTAAAAAACAAATTAGCAATGTGAGAAGCATCACTAGTCTTATAACATGGAATAAAGTGTGCCATTTTTGAAAATCTATCCACTACAACAAAAAATGAATCATTACCTCTTTGAGTATTTGGTAAGCCCAAAATAAAATCCATACTTACCATATCCCAAGGCCTATCTAGAATTGGTAATGGGATATACAAACCTGTGTTTTGGCTCCTTCCCTATGCATGTTGACAGATTTTGCAAGTTCTCACATACTTCTCCACTTCAGATTTCATTTTTCGCCAGAAATAAAATCTGTTTAGCTGCTCATAAGTCTTCTCTACACCAAAATATCCTGCAAGTCCTCCACTATGTTTTTCTTTGATTAAATTCGCCCTCATTGAATAGTTTGGTATGCACAGCTGATTTTTCTTAAACAACAATGCATCTTGTAAGAAGTAATCCAACCATTTACTCCTATCCATCCAGACAAGATTTTTACAAGCCTCAAATGCCTCTTTAAATTCTGAATCAGTCTCATACAATTCTTTAAGAAAATCAAAACCCAACACTTGGATTTGACTCTCTTGAAATAGTACGTTTCTCCTACTTAAGGCATCTGCAAATTTGTTTGATTGCCCATTTATATGCTTCAAAACAACCTTGAAGATACTCTATCCATTTAGCATGTTTCTAGCTGAGCTTTGGCTACTGCATTATAAACTGTAGTGCATGGTTATCTGAATAAAGGATGAATTCCTTTGACATTAGACAATGCCTCCATTTCTTCAATGACTGCAAAACTGCATAAAACTTCACTAAAATAGGCTATTGGTCTATCTTCATGGCTTAAAACACCTCCAATTGCTTCTCCGCTGGCATCACACTTCACTTGGAAAGGCTTATTAAAATTAGGTAAAACTAAAATATGCTTTTCAGTGATTTTCTTCTTTAACAGCGGAAAATTCTTCTCTGCTGCAGCAATCCATCTAAATGGTTGTTTGTCATTCTTTATGGTCTCAATAATAGGTGCATTAATCTTACTGAAATTATTGATGAATTTTCTATAAAAGCTAGCAATACCATGAAAACTTATTACCTCAAAAACTCTCTTGAGTGAAGGCCACTCCATGATTGCCTTGATCTTCTCTGGATCCATCTTCAGCCCTTCAGCAGAAATAACAAAACCCAAGTACACTAGCTCTTCTTTCATGAATGAACACTTCTTCAAATTCAACAATAATTTCTCATGCTGCAACCTTTGTAAGACATAATTCAAATGCCTCATATGATCCTCCTTAGACCTATTGTAAACTAATATATTGTCCAAATATACTATTACAAATTTACCAATGAAATCGTTAAAAACTTCATTCATGAGTCTCATAAATGTACTTGGTGCATTTGACAACCCAAAAAGCATTACTCTCCACTCATACAATCCCTCATTTGTCTTAAAAGTGGTTTTCCACTCATCCCCTTCTCTTATCCTTATTTGATGATACCCACTTTTAAGATCTAGTTTTGAAAAATACTTTTCTCCACTCAAGCAATCCATTAAATATTCAATTCTAGGTAATAGACATATGTACTTGATTGTGATTTTATTGATGGCTCTTGAATCTGTACACATTCTCCAGCCTCCATCTTTCTTTGGACTCAGCACCGTTGGTACTGCACAAGGACTCAAGCTTTCTTTGATCAGCCCTTTGTCAAGCAATTCTTGCACCTGCTTTCTAACCTTTTCATTTTCTATAGGAGTCATTCTGTAAGCTGCTTTGTTAGGTAGAATTGCTCGAGGAATCAAATATATATGATGGCTAATCCTTCTAATGGGTGGCAACTCATTTGGAAAATCATCAACAATAATATCACAATAGTTCACCAACATTTCTTGAATTTCAATGGGTAAATAAGAAATTTTAGTAGAAGTCATTATTACCTTGGGCTTGCAAACTACAACAAAATTTACCTCATTCTCTTCAATCTGCTTCAAGTATTCTTTTCCTCCTAATAACAGAGTTTTTGGATCAGTCTTCTTTCCTGGTACATCTTTTTTCTTGTAGAGGAAGAAACGTATGATTGACACCATCCTTTCCAAAATTGTAGGTGTTTCTTTTTCCGTCATGCATGGATCCTCTATCATATTGCCATGGTCTTCCAAGAAATATGTGACACACATCCATTGGCATCACATCACATACAATTTTATCTTTATACTTTCCCACCTAAAATTCGACTTCACATTGTTCATTTACTAACAGTTGATGTCCCTTTTGCAACCATGACACCTTGTAAGGTGTTGGATGTTTCATTGTCTTCAGCTTCAATCTCTCCATCACTTCTATAGAGACTGAATTATTAGTGCTGGCACTATCTGGCAACATTTCCCTTGGACTTTACACACTGTCCTAAATAAACTCTTTCGTTGTGATGGTTCAACTATCACCTTTGCTAGCTTGAGCAAAACTTTATTAATTACTAGAGATTCTCCCCTCTCTGGTATATTTTCTTCTTCTTTCACTGTTGTTTTTGTTGCTTCTCCATCAGCTTGAGCAACAATGGCATTCCTCTAATTTGTTTTTGCATTCTCTGGGCACTCAAAAGCTCTATGTCCCAGTTTGTTACATCGGTAACATCTTATTTCTCTGCCTCTTTATCTGCCTCCTCTTCCTCTAGAAAAACCCCCTTCGCCTCTTGCATCACTTCCTATGAGCACATGCTGGGTTGAGCTGCTACTAGCTCCATCTTTAGGTGTTGTAGATCTCCCTCTACCAACTTGACTTCCCCTTCCTCGGAAAGTACCTCTCCCTCTAGCAGACTACTTCCTCATGAGTTTTTCTTCGGCTTTCAGTGCTATCTGATAAGCTTCCTCTACTTTTTTAGGAGACAATAGACTTATCTCATCTTGAATGTCCATCCTAAGGCCATTCACATATCTAGCCACCTTCTCATCTATATCCTGGCCTTCTCCAGCTCTTATGCTTACCTTGTAGAATTCCTCTGTGTATTCTTTCACTGTCATAGATCTCTGTCTAAGATTCCGCATCTGTCTGAACAAGGTTTGCTAATAATTACTTGGCAGAAACTTACCTCTTAGCTTTACTACCATCCTGCTCCAATTCTTGATTGGTTGCTTGCTAAGTCTCTTCCTTTCTGCCTGCACACCATCCCACTGAAGCGCTGCATGGCCTTTTAACTTGGTGACAACAAACTTGACTTTCTTCTCATCTTCTGTTTCTTCATAATCGAAGAATTTCTCCATGCCATTAATCCAGTCTATCAATTCTTTTGGATTCAGTCCTCCTTCATATATTGGAACCTTGGTCTTTGGCCTAACTGTGGATCTCAACACTAACTGAAAAAACCTCATCTCAGGAGTAACTGCTACAGCTCCCTCCTCTGCAGCTTCAACCTCGGGTTCACTAACATCTCCATCATATATATTTCTGCCTGTTGTTAATGCATCCAATATGGCTTGCATCTGTTGCATAGCTTCCATTACTTCAGCATTTGCAATAGGTCATCCTCTTCCACCACGTCCACCTCCTCGTCCTCTTGCAACTCTGAAAGCCATATTAACTTTCTTTCTCCTGCTTCTGAGATTCAATTCAATGTTAGCATGTTGCTCTGATACCACTAATGGTGGCCTAGGTGCAGGCGATATAGACAAACTATCAAATCTGGCTACAATTTCTTCAATTTCAGGCTGAATTCCTCCTTTTGGTTCAAGAGGTGTATCAGTCATCTATAGGCATCTTCACAAGTTTTCCTCTGATACACTCCAACCTTCATATCGATGCTTTAAGGTAATAGGCCTGCTTTCCCCTTTTCAGCCAGTAATTCCATAGGAATTATAAAGACAAACTATCGTTGCTTTAAAACAAGTGATAATGCATTTAAAATGCAAAATACACAGTCGCAGGCCTTTGTTTCCAAAAGAACAGAAATGCATTATTTGCGCTTTCAAATCACTGTCGCGGCTTATAATTAGTCTTCGTGGTAATTCTGAAGAATTACACTATTGGCACTTTAGAATTCAAAGAATTACATGTTACGCCAATAACACTATCAGCGCTTTCAAATCGGGCCTTCCAACTCTCATTCCTCTGATGTGATAATGCGTGGCTATTGGCAATCACTATCGGCGATTCCAAAAGACCACACAATAGACTCCTCTCGCTTCAACTGTGCAATGCGACAACCCTTGCGGACCTGAAAACTTATCCAACCAGCTATATAATATTTCAGGTTGGGGCTTATCAAGGTTACGGACTTCAGCGGTTCCACAGGTTTCTTCCGCTCCATTTATGACTCTGCGATGCGATACAGGATTCGGACCCGATGAGCATATAAACCAAACTTAATAATATTTCAGGTCTGGAAACTCATTCCGGACTAAGTATTTCACGATTTCTGTATGTAAATAGGATTTTGGCCGCGGAATTATATAAGGCAATTAAAGAAGCTTGCACTCGACGATATGAAGGGAAAATACAATCTGAGGACTTCAACCAAGATATCAATTGGGAATTTGGTTAATTCATTGATATTTGGAGTCAGAAAAAGGCCATTAAAACTGATACATGCATCTAATTAACATTCAACAGAGAACCATATAATCAGATGCAGAGAGAGGCTTTTTCTGTAGATGATAATGCTTCCGAGTACCCTCACTCTGAGCCTCCCATTATTTTATTTATAATCAATAGATAAAGCCTTCTTGGCCATTATCCTTTACAAAAGCGTGCTTTTACATAGAGAGATTTAAAGTGTAAAGCTTTGTTATAACTTATCCATAAGCGATGATTTATTCTTAATTCTATTCTTATCCTAAACTAGGAAAGTATGGAAATTGTTGGATAAAGGACCCCACTCCTTTGCCTGTAGATTTTTTTGGAATAAGTTTGAATATTTTCCCTCTAATTGACATGCTCCTGCATCACCAACCATGTTGATAATAAATCTCTCAATAAAAGATATTACCTCTTCTTCGTTAACCTTCCGAAGCGGATGGCTTCGGTCCATCTGGTGTAGAAGTCGGTTGCCGTGAGTATATACTTATGCTGCTGTGAAGAGTTTGGAGTGATCTCACCTATGACATCTAGGCCCCATTGCTGGAACGGGCGATAAATCATAATGGGCCTAAGGGGAACAGCTAGTTTTCTTCTCGCCCTGCGGCAGTTTGACACACCTTGCACTTCCGAGCATAGGCATGTGAGTCTTTGAACACTGTAGGCCAATAATACCCATCTCTTAATATTTTGTGAGTAGTGGTCTCTCCACCATACTGACCACCTGTTGAGTCATCATGCATTTCTTTCAAGACATGATCAACGTCATCCTTTTCCAAACACCTCAGCCAAACTATGTCATAATTTTTCCTGTATAATGTGTCATTGGCCAAGTGATACTGACTAGATTTGAATCTGAGTGCTCTTCTTCGTGATGTGTCCATGTAAACCACTATTGATTTGTTAATCAATCCTCGGAAAGCTATGTCCATAGTTCTCTAAAATGTGGCGCATGCATTAATAATTCCAAACGGCATTTTACGATATGCGTAGGTGCCCCATTTAGTGTTGAAGGTTGTCTTAGGTTGATCTCCATTCGACACCAACACTTGATTATATCCAGAAAACCCATCCAATAGGGACAACATTTCAAACCTAGAAACACAATGAAGAATGTGTTCCATAGACGGGACAAGATAGTTATCCTTCTACGATGCTCTATTCAGGTTTTTGAAATCGATACATAAACTAATGTCTCCATTTTTTTTCTTACTGGCATGAGATTGGCTACCCAACGGGTGCGCATGACCGGAAAACTTATCTTAGCATCCAACATTTTGTTTAATTCTTTCTTCACCAATGGTTCCAGGCTTGGATGCATCTTACGAAGCTTTTTTTGGTAGGGCTTAACATCCTTTTCCAAAGGAATTACATGTTGCATGATGCCAGTATCAAAGGTTTTTAAGTCGCCATATGTCCATGCAAAGACATCCTTACTCTTTAAACGGCTTAACAAACGCAACCTTTTCTTGTGGAGAGCATCCTAAGCCCAAATTAACTTTTTTTGGGTCTTTTTCGGTTCCAAGGTTGACCGACTCATACTTCATGGATGAGCTATGTGTTTTGCAGTTAGATGGCTTCTTAAATTTATCATGCAGGTCATAAAGGTGCTCCATCTTGACAACTGACTTGGGAATTATATTGGGTTGATCTTTTTCCTCATCTTCACTCTCGTTCATAAGCTTGTCATGCTCTTTTTCATCAATGAATGCATTTTTGAATGTCTTTTCTCAATGCAGGAACTCAAGGATTTGCTTATCACCTTCGAATACCTGCCAATTTGAGATGTTATCAGGTATGGATGGTATGAAAATCAATTCAACATAATATTTATTCTTGTTTAATCTAAGATAAGGAAAAAGTTTTGAAGCCATACCAGCCATCAGATCGACATCTTGGTTTTGCCCTCGAGGTACGTATGTGATATTAAAAGAATCATAACTGTCAATTAAGATCCATACCTCATGTTGGTATCTTACCAAGCATGGCGAATTGCATTGTATCCTTTTCCTTACCTGGTCGACATTTATTTGTGAGTCACCAAAAACTTTAAGATTTTTCACCTCCATATCAATGGCTTTCCTCAGGCCTTGCAGCAAGCCTTTGTACTCTACCGCGTTGTTGGTGCACACGAACTCCAATCGGCTAGCCATCAAATGTTGGTTCCCTTATGGGTCAATGAGAATGCTCCCAGCACCTGCACCCTCTATGCAGTTATAGCCATCAAAGTAGAGTGTCTAAAATATAGAATCTAATGTTACATCATTTGAACTTCTTTCTACAAAATTAGTCCTATCATCTACTATAATACAGGATAGCTCATGAGTTGGACTACGGGAGAGAGCTTCCAACTGTGTATTCGTTGTAGTTTCTTCAACTGTCTCTGCACGGAATTCTCCAAAATAGGTTTCCATGGCACAAGTGTCGAAACTATAATTCCCAAGGATAGAGTTGTTAAACATTATAGGTTCATTAGGGTCATTTAGTTCTGTCACTACATACTTCATGTATCTTTCTCGATCAACTCTCAACATATCACCTTTTCCTTTCTAAGGCAATAAGAGATGGGACCAATCAATTAAGAAATATCCATTCAAATTTTCTAACCAATCCCTACTAAGAAACATTCCATATGACACAGGTATGTCAACTACCACTATGTCAATGACTTGCATGTACTGTGGTTTGACAGTCATCTGAATGAGCACATCTTTCAATTCTTCGATTACTTTTACATTTGTTCTATCTAGTTGCATAATTCGAGTTCTACTTTTCTCGAGCATTGCATGAAGTCTTTTAGCAACAGTGTAAGGCATAATAATGGACGAGGCACCGAAATCTACTAGGCAATTGTGTACGTTCATGTTGAAGATTTCAAGTGTGATAAGGAAAGGCGGAGTCATGTATTTTGATTTCCTTCCTATCATGTATGCACAAACATCTTGGGGTGTTCAATTAATTTTCGACAGAGTGACTTCCATGGCTGATGGCATTTGGAATGTATTGGAGGTACTAACAGGTCTGGACACAGAAGTTGTGGTTTGACTATTTAGATTGGTGGGAGATTTGCAATTCCGTTCATTCACAGCTTTCAAAAGCAAATCTCTTTGCTACATTAACTTTAACAAATCGAAGTACATGATATTAGCCCGAGATTTCTTAAGATCATCCACAATGTTGTAATCAATGTTATAAACAGGGTAGGGTAGACTAAACATACTAGTCTTGCCGCTCTTAGGTGGGAATTTACCATTTTGAGTTGCCTTCATTGCATTTGGTGATGTATTATCCTTCTCTGGATAGCTCACGACTGGAGTACTCTTGGAATTACCACTAGGTTTATTCTTCTCAATAGGAACCTTGGGAGCAGATGTCTTCGAAGGGCGAACATCTCTCTTTGTCTGGTCTACACGCTTCACCACATCCGCAAGTGGCCCTTTACTTCGTGTGTGGATTTCATTAATGTGAATTTCTTCTATACTATCTTCTTCTTCGTCATCATTCCCATTTGCATAGAAATCCCACAATACATTGACTTGAGATACCTCATCCCTGGGCTCTTCTACCTCGTAATCCTCCTCATCTTCCTGTTCTTGCTCCAAATCCGCTATAGGTTCCTCTTTGGTAAGAAGTGGTCCGATAAGAGCCAAGTCTTCCATATTTAAAATCTCTTCATTAGGTGGAGCAGGCAACGCAGGTTGACCATGACCACTTTCTGTCTTCTTATGATAGAAAGGTTTGAAGGACTTTCTGTTGTTATTATTTCCTCCATTCCCATTTGTACTCTCTCCAGAATTCCTCTTCATATCGACGACTATGTTCGTCAATTTCTTAATGATGTGATGCAAACCCTCCACATCTATGGTTTCCTTTTCTTTGATCTCATTCACTTTATTATCACTCCCATTATTCTTCTTTGATGATTGAGAGGCTTTCTTTTCTTCGATTGTATGATGACATGCTGTGAGACTGACCATTTCATTCTCAACTTTTACTGCTTCATCAATGGCACCCTGTAAGGTTTGTGGATTACTCCTTTTGACCCACATCACAGTAGGGACAGGGAGAGCAGTGATGTAGAATTCCATGAGCACCTCATCAGTAGGTCTAGCATTAGCCAGGATTTTGTTGAACAAAGTGTTGAACCAGATGTTAAAATCCTTGACATTTTCTTTGGTTTCCATTTTTAAACGTGATAGTTCTAAAACCAAGGGCGCAGGTGTCTTATCATCACCAAACTTGTCTAAGAAGGCCCGCTAAAAAGCATCCCACGAAGTGATCGATCCTATTCTTAGGCTAAAGTACCATGTGGATGCTGCACCAATTAGAGTAAAAGGGAATAAGCGACATACCACATCCTCATCGACTACCCCTAACATGCGCACAACTAGGAAGAAAGAGTGGATATGGTTATCAGCTGTGTCTCCCCGCTCAGGGTTGAATTTGGGTAATACTCTTTCTGCGTTCTTGGGTAAGGCATGTTGTTGCCCAGGTACTACTACAACATCCTGTGCAAGCCAAGGAGGGAGTCCTCCCAGAGGGGGTCAGGGTTGATTCGGAGGAGGCAGTGGAGGCTGATTCCCACCTAGAGGAGGAACGATAGCCATAGTATGATTTGGGAAGTTTTGGTTGAAGGTTTCCCCCAGGTGTTCTTTGTTAGGATTTCCCAAATCGAGCCAGGGATTACCTTTAGAAAGGGGATCCTCAGGAATTTCTTCCCAAAGAGTGTCGACACTTTGCAAGGACTCTAAAACAATATCTTCAAGAGAAGGGTCTACAGATGTCTCACCGTTAATGGGAGAGATCCTTGGCTTTATTTTAGTTGTCAAAGGCAAAGAATGAAAGATGGGGACCTAAGATAGGGAAAATGTGTAAGCACGAATAAGTACTTTTACTGGTTGTTCCTGAGTGACAGGATATTCCCACAGTCTCTCTTCCTTGGGTGATCCAAAGATGGGGCTTAGAGGGACCTCCGCTTCTTCGAAGTGAGGATTTTCCAAATTGGCGGAAGGATCTTTTTGACCTTTATAATCCATACATCAATCTTTTCGAATCCATGCACGGCATTTATATATGAAATCCTGAAAGTTGTGGACGGCGGTTCAGGCCCTCCTTCTAGTGCCAATTTGTTGACACGTCGAATGTTCATTGTGCCAACAAAGGGAACCAACCCGATCACAGACCCCAATTAGATCTGTTTTTGTTTGGAGTGGCTAGTTCCAACGGGTTTTAAAGGATCTTGTAAACTATTATAGGTGTTGAAAGATTGCTTCTTGGAGGAAGACTTCAATTAAATAAACAAAATAAACAGCTAACCTATATGTATCAAGTCCTATCTATATTGATTCTACCTACTTATGCTAGTCCTAACTATTCTAATCTATCCTGCAGGAGCATAATAAAAGAGATTAAACATCATATATAGATTCCAAGTCCAAATGAATCAATTACTGAATTCATTGATGAACAAGAATGTATTTAAGCTTGATTTCAATCTAATTATTCATACAAGAATACACATTCTTGTTCCTACAAATAAAAATTGCAACTAATGTTTAATATAGCTTCGAATCGAAGGCTACTCATGAGCTACCATGATAATGAATTATATTCGAATAACCAAAACTAGTCATAAGCTTTCTATTATCACTGTGCACAAAAAAAAAACATATATATCCTCATGCCAGTCACAACACCTTGATTCCAAACATAAAAGAAAAAGGAAAATGAATTTGAAAAAAGGCTTCTTCTTAACCGAAAAGTCTTCTTTATTAGCATAATAAAATTGACCCCTCTTCTACCAAAACAAAGTCCCTCACCCATATCCAGAGGTAGTACTTATGCAGCAAGACAACTGACCCTTGGTCTTCCATGAATTTCCACCTTCCTGTTCTTTTCAATATACAAATTAAAATATACAAACATAGAACAGTCAATGAAACTACTGACACATTGAGGCCACATTTGCTAGAACGTTTTATTTCCAGGAGGAAATGAATGGATGCCGACATAAAAAAAAATGACTGCAAGCCATCTCTTTGCACCTCTATCGACTGATCGTTATACCCTATTATTTCCTGAAGGAAAATGAAGACAGTGCACTCAGTTTTCAACATGTAGCTTGATTTAAGGTGTATCCGAAGGTAATAATAACTTGATTCAATGTGTTCATACGTTTCTTCGACATATTACGAGATAGAGTGTTGTGCGGTTGTTTCCGTCCATCAAGCCTTATCAAACTTGCACAGATCCAGCAGACAATGGCATTTTTCTAGGATCCACAGAACACTATACATATGAAACAAATCTCTGAGTCCGTACCTTCTTTTCTTGGACAGGTATTTCAGGATGTAAGATCCTTTTGCAAGTCAGTAGTTGCAATTGAAAGCTCTGTTACAAGAGTGGAAGGGTTGAAGCGAGGATAAGCAACAAGAAATCACTGTAGTCTGTTGCATAGCTCCCCACTATGTATGCCTTCCCTGTTGCTTGCCATAAATTTCTCTGTTTAAGCTAGGTCTCGCTTGCATCTTTTCCCCGTGGCCATTCCTAATGCTTATGCATCAGCTCCTCGACCTCACTTTTCTTCTCTTGGTCCTTGCCTGCAGAAATAATTAACATTAGTTATGATTATGAGAGGTATGATAGAAAAGCCTAAAACAAACCTTACCTTCATAAATACTTTCATAAAGAGACAGACTCTACAACTGGGGGTTATATGAGTCCTTCCGGCTCTAAATCTCAAGAGGGCGCGATGATTTTTTGGGGGCTAATGATTAAAAATGGATTGCAACCATAATTAATAAACCATTGAACCATTCAGCTTTAAGGACATAATTCCATCTGACAACTATGGTTATCATTCAGAGAGACGAAAGATCAAACTTCTCAAGGGACCCATTCAAATTTCCCCCAGAGTAGGTTTTAATAGGGTGGTGGTTGTGGCCACAACAAAAACTAAAAAAGTGTTGTTCCCTTGAGGGAACAACAACTGTTCCCTGGAGTGAACAACAAAAAACATTCCAGGGTTGTTCCCTGGAGGGAACAACAAAAACACTCCAAAGTGGTTGTGGCCACAACAAGACCCTTTTGTCTCCAAATTTTAGCACTCATGAATCCATTTGTAGTGTTAAAATTTAGTAAAATGTAACACTTCAGTATCAAAAATGCAATTTTACATTTCTAGAGCGACACATTTAAAAATGACTAGCATAAATGACTAATTTATATACCTTTTGTACTTGTCAGTTGGTCATATTTTTACTCTTGAACTATAGTAGTCATTTACGTTACTCATTTTTAGTTTTGTCACTTATTATCTAGTCATATATTTTAGTCCTGGACTATATTAGTCATTTAAGTTAGTCACTTTTAGTTGGGTCACTTATTACCTATTCATATATTTTATCGCTATACTAAATTAGTCATTTAAGTTAGCTGTTTTTAGTTGGGTCACTTAGAATCACTCAAATTTAGTAGTAATTCACTTGAAATAGTTGTGGTGACTAAAGTTTTTAGTCATGTAGTCAATAATCTCTCATTTTCTACTAGTGTACTATGTGTTTTTCCTGCTTATCTTCTTTGAAAATTTTCATGTAAAGGTCGGAAAAGGTGAGGGAGCTTCTAGAAAATGGTTAAACTTGATAATATCCATCATTAAGCGGAGTGAGTGGCTTGATCAAGTAAAAATATTGAATCCAGATAAAATCAAGCATATGAACAGAGTTTGTGGAGCTCAATAGTTCTTGGTAATTATTGAGTTAATGACCTCATTCATCTATATATTAGAGACATCTCAATGATAGTTTGGTTGGATGTGTTATGAGTTGAGTGAGTGTGAGAGTGGAGAAGAGTGTGCAAGTTGTGAGGGTTGTAATGAAAAATTTCTGAAGCAATTTGTTGGTGTAGCAACAGGTAGCAGGAGTATGTTTCAGCTAGCATTTTGTACAAAGAGTGAAGAGATGAAGTAGAGATTGATTACAGATCCCTTTGGTGTAAATTGGTAGTAGCTTGTTTATTCTCCAGTTTGTTGGTTGTGTACAATAGTTGTTTGTGAGCATATTTATTATTGTAGAGAGAGTTTTTCTAATATATTTATCATAATGTTATTTGCAGCGTTTGATGTTTTGATTGAGGTTGTGTTGCAATTTATGGTTTTGTATTGGATCTTTTGTATGTATGCATTGAGGAGATTGTTGTTGGTGTGTTCATGTTGAGCAGTTCTATGGTTCTAGTGTGAAATATTCTGAAATGTGAACCACATAAAGGAATCAAGTTGGTTGACTCGGGCGAAGATAATACAAGGAACAAATTTCTCCATCCAATGGGAGTTGGGAAAGGATTGTTGGTCGTGGTGGCTTCCAACAGACAATTGTCCATAGATCCGTGACAGAAATATATTTCCTACTGATAGTAGCCAACTGAATACTATAGGAAGTATTTTTCTCCATCCAATGGTAGTTGGATATCCCAAAGGGTATTGGGTGAGGATCGTTGTTCATGGTGGCTTCTAGAAGATGGTTGTCTGTAGATATGTGAGAGAAAGGGACTTCTTATAAATAGTATGAAATGTACACTCTATGTAATGAATTTGCTTAATAGATAATAATATATTATTGAGCAACACAATAGCAACAAGGGTGGTTTTTGACCGAGGAGGAGGGTTTTCCACCATAAATATTTGCATCTCTTATGTTGAATGCTTGCATGGTTTTACTTGTGTTTGATGCTCTAATCTCTACTTGTGTTTCAGTTTGTGCATGTTTTAAAGAATAATCAATTGGATAAAAAGTATACAAAGTTTATAAGTTCCCTCAGTATTGATTCACGCCCCTCTTAGTGGTGATCTATTTTCCAACATGAACATTTTTGGAGCATTAGTCAAGTCAAAGGACATGAACAACCAATTGAAAAGGCCCTATTTAGATTTGAATGTTGTCTTCCATGCATCAGGTTTTTTAATTGGAACCTCGTGGTAGCCTAACTCTAAATCAATCTTCCTAAAGAACTTGGAACCCTTAAGTTGGTTAGGAAGATTGTCAATCCTTGGGATCGTGGATTTGTTCTTGATAGTGATTTTCTTTAGGGCTCTATAATGAATATAGAGTCTTTATGTCCCATCCTTCTTCTACACCAACAATATTGGAATCTTGTAACGTAAGGATTTCAATTGGATGTGCCATTTTAGATGACCTCATGAATATAACATTTTATTTTCACATTCTCCAAGAGAAAGTGCCTATATATTGAGCCATTAGGTAAAGGAGCTCCAGGTATCAATTCAATTGATTGTTTGACCTGGTAGTGTAGAAGCACCCCCACAAGTGGAGTGAAGATATATTTGTGTGTCACTATAATATTTTCCATCTTTTTATGTTTTGTAGAGAGGCCTCATGCAAAAGTTCTTGGTTTCAAGTGTTGTGTTATTTATTTTGGTATTTTCTCTAGTTAAAAGAAAAACTCCATTAAGGTGGACACAGTTTCTTGGTTCAAGTGTTTGGAAATTGATTTTTACATTCTCTTGTAGAAAACAATCAAGAAATCAAACATGCTTTACAATACAATTTTGAGTTTTGTTCTTGAAGACAATATCATAATTTCATTTTGCTAAAAATGGTTGTTAATTTTGGTAATAAGTGCACAATTCTTAACATTGTTTCTAAATCAAATTGCAATGTGGTTGTTGATTCTTACATTGTGGAAATTCTATTGATATCTAGGATTAGATCCCATATGATATTTTTTCTTTTCCTTCTCCTATAAAAATCCCAAAACATCTGTTAAAATAAATTGTAGATAACACCATCCATATTCTACTATTGAAGTTGTGGCACAGTGATTCTGAGCCACTTGTTAGAATATTTTCCCTCGTTAATTTACATCGATAATGCTATGGGTTAATGTGATATGGGCTAGCTTTTTCCAAAGGATAAGAGTGAGGAAGGGGAGGTGAAGTCACTTATTACTGCAGGTGAATTAAATGTGCTTAAAGCATTTCCATTGAAAGAAGCTACCAGAGAGTATCATATCAGACCCATTTTCATAAATGAAAATAATTCATCATAGTTGAATAAGAAATGGACTATTTGTATCGAAATGGTTATGCAATAGGTGGTGTAAATAACACTTACGGATCTAGTAATGGTGCTTCTATTACAACTAAAGCTAGGGGAAAGGTAATTTTATATATATGGTGGTTGTGAGGTTTGCTACATTGATTCTAGAAGCAGAGCGAGCTATAGAGAAACAAAGAGTAGTTATTTTAATTGAGGATTTTTAAATCCATGCTCTTGATTGTCAGAGACATATAAACATATTTCAATAGTAACCAAGAGAAACCCCCCTTTTTTCACAAGTTTAGGAAATGCAGGGAATGTGTTAGGGGCAAAGAACAATGGTCCCGCTGCCAAATGGGTTAGCCTTATTTGGAAACCACTAAACTTCATAACATGAATACAAGAGTACAAATTCTAGAAGTTCTTTATCACTTGGTTGTGCAATAAAGATTATGGGAGACTGTGAACTAGAAATGTTAGTTGGTAGGGAAAAAGCATCTACTAAAGAGTTGGCCAAAGGCTCCAATTCAATTTGGTGGGTGTCCTTTTTCATTACATAATTTCAAACTCAATAAATGAAGATGCTTTTTTGAGAAATCCATTTACTTTCCCAAAAAGTATGCCAAATGAATATGGGGAAATAAAACTATTGAAAAATATGAATCTAAAGTTGTTATTGAGTCTTCATAAGAAGAGAAAATAGAGATCTATATTTGGTCTACAACTCCTTGTGTATAACACGAAGCCATGGAAGACATCTACAAGGGATATTGATACAAGATATTAGGAAAATTTGCATGATTTCAATTTTAGCAACTGAAGATCCACAAGATTATCCATTAAATATTGCAAAAGCAATTTAAAAAATGAAGAGGTTATAATAGTTTAAGTGCATTGTATGTAACAAATGCACACTCATTTAATGGCACATACAAGATGGAGATGGTAGACAAGAAATTGATCGACAAAAAGAGAAAAAGAAAGCATCAAAATATAAAATTTCATCTTAAAATTAAAGGATGTTGACATACTTATTTATAACTTCCATTTGACAAAAAGAGGCACTCTTCACTCCAAGACTAGAAATATTATCAAGATGTTGTTGGCATAATATCTTGTTGCAATATGGCACTTTTCTGAACTTAGTTATAGATCTCGATAGCTTCTAACATCTAAATTGTTGTGCATATTTGTAGATTAAGATGGTGCACTAGATTTAGATGGTGCACCAATTGATAGTAAAGAGGATTGTAGGTTTTCTACATATTCATCTAATCATTTATTTAGAGCTAATGTAGATTTTAATGGCATGTAGGACCCATGAATCAGTTTGAATAATTGTATGAAACATTTTATATATTTTCTACTGATATATTGTTTATATTATAACTTTAAATGAGTGTTTAAAATAAATGGTATCATGTGAAATTACGAACCATTTTTATGTTTGTTGGCTTGTATGATTTTTACTATTAACAATATAATGACTATGTACAATGCAACAATATTTTTATTAATTTTTTTTGTTTAATTCAATGTAATTTGTATTGAGTTGTTTAATAAAAGAAAATAAAATATTTGGATGTAACGATGGAATTTTTAAATTATAAGGTGATATCATCATACTATTATTTCTTGTGTCATATTTGAATTGATAAATTAATGTTTAAGGATTGGACATTTTGAGGTTTAATTTTGTGGTATTTTTTAGACCACGGTTTCAAAATTGTACTATTGGCTTTGTGGTGATGGTACTAGTTATTAAGGCCATTGTTTCCAAATGTTGCAATTTTAAGTTCGAAAAAAAAATGCTATTGATAGTATCGCTTTTTAATTTCGAGGCTGATTTTAAGTTTTGGTTACAACTGTACTAGTTGTTAATGCCATTGTTTGCAATAAATTGTAATTTTAACTTTAAAGAAATAAATAAAAAATAAGGAGAAATAAATAAATGAAATATTCTCTTGATAGCACCACTTTTTTTGTTCAAAGGTTGGTTTTAAGGTTTTTTAGCAACAATATAAGTTTTTAAGGCCATGTTTGAAAAATATTGTAATTTTCAAACATCAACCTCCACCCTCCCTCCCCCACCGCCCAAAAAAAAAAAGAAGGAGCGAGTGTGTTACTTGTAGCACCACCTTTTATTCAAGGATTGATTTTGATGTTTTTGATACAAAAATGAGTTTCTAGGATTAGAGTTCTCATTTTGGGCTCACAATTCTTGTCAATCCAGTAACTATGTTACATGGCCGACTACGACGTCGAAAAGGTCGAGAGAACTATCAGTATGCATTTTGGGTGGGAAAAGATAATTTCAACTCCTATTTCTTGGCCGCTGATTGGGAGGGTCTTCAATCCCAAGGATTAAATAAGAATGATTTAATCATGGAGGCAGAGACAAGAATCAATGGATCCCACACCCTTATATGGAAATGGGTTAGGAGATATTGAAAGAGTCTCTAACCACTATAAAACTTCAAGGATTCTTTTGTTACAAGCAATAGTTGGCCTAAATGGTGGTTGAACATTGATTGTGGTTTAAGATTACAAATACTTTGACTTCTTGTCATTCTTTCCTATCCATCATTGTCTATTTAAGATGAAACCTATTAGTTGTCTTTATTGTTTCAACAACTTCGAGATTATTAACAAGGGACCATCCTTAATTCTATGAAAGAGATTTCAAACATGTAGTAGGTGTTGGGGAAGTTGTGTATCATGTTAGATGAACCCTTTCCACTTGATATACACAAATCCCTACCCAAATCCCTTTAATTCTTTAGAAACATTAACCTTAAGATGCATCCCCTTATGAGGCTGTAGGTTAAAAGAATGAGTTAGTTCATAGCAAATAAAACTATTAATTTCCATCGAGAGATGCTCTAGATTATAATTGAGTTGCAAAGAGAACCATGGGATTTATACACAAGTTGATTAATAAAGTTAGGAAGCATAGTGTCCTTTGGCAAACATGACTAATTTGTTTTGGGAACTCTAAAGTTTCCCATTTTATCAACTGATGCTCAACTTTTTGATTTTTTGGGTCGGTTTTGACTACAACACTTGACTTGGAATTCCGACTGGGGGTATGACGGATTGCTGGCCACAAAGTGTTGGTATGTCTGAAACAGGCTTTGGTCTGAATGGCAATATTATTTCT
>APFE031596863.1:7985-27911 GCA_000404065.3 Pinus taeda | reverse complement strand
TATGGTGAGAATGTTTGATACATAAGAACCCCAAAAAAATAATATGTGTGTCTAAAATAACATCAGCAACTCGCAGGCGTCATACATCCCTGGCACACAGGCCTCAAAAAATATCTAAGTGCTAGACCTAGGAACTAATCATCATGGTGGTCATGGTAGCACGAGATGGCTCATGCAACACGACTCAGCAGTGGGTAGATCCGATCTGAGACTCCCACTGTGTGCCTCCGGTACCGACAGGGCATGTCTCCTATCCGAGCATACTCCAGGATACCATGAGTTAACCACTCAAGGTTCCTCGCTATCTCCTCCTTGTTGTCGCTCCCTTCCTGATAAGGGGCGATAGTGTCAATAGGGCAGGGGACGCGCTTGGCTATCGAGGACATCCTAGCTAGCCGCTCTGGTCCAACATCTGCGTAAACAAGAGAAATGTTATAAGCACATGTATACCAAAAAACAATTAAAAATTCTCAAAATTAAAAATTTGATTTTTTACCTTCATCATCGAAGTCCTCTCCATCTGGTAAGGGCATGTCTAGATCTCCACGGAAATCAGTGCCACTGTATGGCCAGTCCTCCATGATGATCTTCTATTGTCGTAACCATGAGAAGAATGCAAGTCGGTATGACAAATACTGATCCCTAGTGATCCTAGAAATCAAACGACTCCAGCGGGCCATCCGTGGATCACGTGGCGCAGGTGGATCTACCTCAGTCAACTGATACTCGAATAGTGGCACTCATTCCAAGAAGAAAGTCACAAGTACAGATCCAAAACCAAATTGCTTCAGATTCCCTGCCTTGGCCTTGGACAACTAGCGCTTGATGTTCATCTTCATGGCCTCTGCCTAGTTGAAGATTGTAGGAGTTGTGCAATCAATAGCATAAAGGAACCTCGACTTGTTAGTCTCATGTTCCGCCTGGGACGCCGCCACTCTGTTGATAGTCAACAGAAGCACCCTAAGTGTCAAATCCCACACATTGGAAATCTCTATCTTCCCAATCTTGGATTTCAGGGCCTTAGGGCAGTGTTCGGCAAGCAAGGAAGATATGCTTTCCCCGATCGGATGTGACCCATACAAGTTCACTGGCTCACCTCTATGAGACAGTCTAGTGATGAAGTAGATATCTAAAGTTGTCAACTCCAGCTCCTAGTTGCCAATCACAAAAATCTCCCGATTAATGTCCCAAAGGCTTATCAGGTATCGAAGAAACTCGGGTTGGGCCCACATCCCTGGTGTAAGGAAATATTTGAGGAGCCTGCAAGCCCTCAAAGCCTCTAGGTAATTTGGGTCAATCATTGCCTGCATGTCAACATCTTCATGTTCACTTTCCTTCCAATCCACCATTTTTCGGCAATTCTCTCCTGCAAAAGCCATTAATTTGAGTCAATAATCATCCTTGGCACATAAAATTCAAGATTAAATGGTCAAATTTTGAGAGCATAGGGTTTCGCCTATCCATGGTGTCGGTGCGCCTGTTTTAAAAACAGTTGCGCCAATCGACATGGATGGCTTTGCTGATCACCCTCGGTCGACGTGATTCTGTGCCCGGAGATCGCACCGACCGAGGGTGAAAAGGATTTTCAAAAACCTCCCTAAAAATCCAAAAAAATGGCTAAAAGCATAAACAAATAGCATGAAAATGGAGCTCAAGGCTTCGATTGTTACCTGGAACTGATGGCTCGTCGATTGACCTCCCAGATCTCCCGCAATCTGCTCCAGAAAAATTAGGGAAATGTGGGTAAAAAGTCTTTGCAGCGAAGGTAAAATGGTAAATGGTAAAAATATATTTACTTTTCCTCTTTTTATTCATTTTTTCATGAAAATATTAGGTTTTGTAAATATTTTGACCTATTTTTCCTCAAGGACTCGATAATACACTTTACCTTACTTCTACAGTGACAAGTGATGTATGTTCGACAATGGCGATGAGTCACATTTCAGCTCTTTTCTTGACTCGTTAAACTTATATGAAAATATTGTCGAGTATTTTTTCCCTTTTTGACTCATTAAAGAGAATAAAAATGGGGGGGTCCGCTTTCAGCTCTTTTCCAATCCTTTAAAAGCTAAAAGATGGTCGAGCCCTTGTCGTTTTGAACTCGTTAATGGATGTGAAACTTCATGCTCCCAGTACTCCTTGATTGAAATGTTCAAGCGGTTCTCTCAATTATCGTTTTCTACCTTTTCGAGCTCGAGAGACACAAATGTACGAAAAGGGACCATGTGGAGTTTTCTTTTACCTGTATTTTTCAAACTCTCTAAACATGAAAAGGGTACCGAGTTACACCTATGTCAGACTTGTTAAACCATTAAACGACATCAGATTCATCATCATGATGGACATGAGCTTCTCCTTCCTAGGGCTCATTAAACTTACTAAGTCAGATTCATCTGAACGATGAACTTATAGTGCAAGCATATGATATCCCCTTCAAGCTTGCGATTAAAAAATAATTGGGGTACTTGCCAAAAATGGTGGGGGAAAATTTGGAAATCTATCAGTCGTGTCAGTAGCTCACTCTTGAACATGACACTCTCTGCTTCGTGTCGAGTTGGGAAATCCTCCTTTGCATCATTTACCTTCCTGGGTTTGGGTCGTTACTTTTGCCTTCTATATGATCTTTGCTATGTCATCATGACCACTGATCCTATGGATCCATAAGCTACCAAAGTTCAAGTTGTGTCATTGACATGTTCAAGAGTTATCCTTCTGCGGTTACACTTACCTTTGATTCTCTGTATCATCCAAGATCATTTTGCATTCTCTCATCTTGCGTCGATGATGTGGGATTCATTATGGCCCTCCTTCGACACGGTCACTTTCCGTCGAATTCAACTCATTATCCAGGAAGTTGACCAAGAGATTCCCTCCAACACCTTAGAGCTTGCATGCCCTAATGGAAAGTTCTTTGCACTCGATGATAAGTTCACATCATTGGCTTTTGATCGAGTGATTTCACAAGTGTTCGACTTCAGTTCTTGTATTCACATTCTATGAATTGTGCTGATAGTACCTTAAGGACCATTCTCATTATTGGTGGTTTCTCTCGTGCTTGTTAACAATTTACATCATTGACCAGTAATCAAGCCACTTTCTAGCATGTTCGATGTCAACACATCTATTCGCATGCTAGGATTTGTACTTTGATCGGGTCGTGTTGGAGTGCAAGACCCTAGACTCAAATCACAAAAGTATAGGTTGCGAAGTGGTGTGACATGATTATGATGATATGCATGTCTCTTTCAGATGGTTTGCTATGACCTAACCATGAGTTATCATATGTGATCCTTCTCATTATTGGAGTTGCGACCATACCTTTGTTTCATTATGATCCTCTTTGATGGATGGTTGCACCCATACCTGGATCCATTTACATGATCATTCTCTGAATGGTTGCATCCATGCCACGATCATTCTCTGAATGGTTGCGTCCATGTCAGAGGAAGACTGTACTGTCAAGACGAATGGTTGTAATCTCTCTTTGAGATTAATTTATGCAACTATCGATTGATTTCCTACATGTTTTGTAATATTAAATATCCATGTCTTAATGTTTCTTGACTTGTTGAGTAGGTTGAATTGCAATTTTTTTATTATTATGTTTGTGTGTTGTTGTTGTTTACTTGTTTTAGGAGCTTGAAGAAGGAAGCAAGAGATTGCTAGAGCAAGCAAGCGAGGACATCATCAAGTAGGATAAGTGACCAAGAGGTAGGCCCTCTTGATTGATTCTAACCTTAGGAAATCTTCCATAGAATGTATCTTTTGTGGCTAGACCCATTATCGGGCTAGAGGAATTTTTTCGTGTCCACACTTATAATTTTACTTCACCACACCTATCCCTCACAAATTCTGAAAATCTCATTTTGGGTGGTGACCTAAACTTCTCCATTGGATATGGGGAATCATGGGGGACAAGTGCTTACATGGATCTGCTTTCGGATGTTATGGAACAACTACTTGAACAACATCATTTGATGGATATCCCCATGGTAAAGCCTCTTCCCACCTGGCACAAGCAAAGAATTGGGGAGGCTGCCTTGGCCAGGCATTTTGATCACTTCCTCATCAAGGACACACTGATCCAAAGACTATACTTATTCAGACAATGGGTGGATTCTGGAGGATTATCAGACCACTCCCCCATTTACTTGGAGATCACTAGCCCCTCTTAGAAACCGAGGGCTCCTTATAAATTCAACTCCACCTGCCTATCAGACCCCTCTTATATTCAACTGGTCTTTGATTTCTAGTTATCAAATCCACCATCCTTGGGGAGAACCTTGGTGAAAGGTTTCTGTACCAATCTCACTGAGATTAAGAGACTTTCCATTATTTGGGCTCAAGATAAAAGAGAGCAGGATGACCAAACCCTTATAGTTATTGAACAGACTTTGGCCACTCTACTGGATGAATAGGGACAGGGGTTCACCTCGGCAAAGGCAAGGACACATCTCATCAATTTGGAAGAACATAGGTCAAAAATACTGAGGGAGAGAGAAGAAACCCGGTGACTTTGGAGTCAAGCTGTTTGGCTAAAAGCAAGGGATGAGAACACAAAATTCTTCCAAAATTTTTCCAAGGGAAGGAAAGTTAGCAATACCATTAGGAATATGCCCATGGAGGATGGGGGCATGGCAAGAACTTATAACCAGCTCTCCCATCTTGGGAATTTTCACTTCTGAAATCTTTACAAGGCCCCTCTTGGTGCCTCCCTGACTGAAATTGTACGAATTGCAGGACACTTACCCAGATTTGTGGACATGGAAGAGGTCGAGGAGCTCAATTCCCTTGTCACTCAGGAGGAACTGGAAAGTACACTGAAATGGTTCAAAAAATATAAAAGCCCAGGACCGGATGGCTGGACAATTGAATTCTACCTTGCTTTTTATGAGATCATTGGTAGGGACCTGCTCAAGGTGGTGGAGGAATGTAGCACTTCCAGGTGTATGTATGAGGGAATCAACTTTCATTGTTATGATCCCTAAATCTGACTCTCCTTCATCTTTCAATGAATTTCGACCTATTTCGCTATGTAATTGCCTCTATAAAATCATTGCCAAGATTATTGCCAATCATCTCAGGCCCATCTTATCCTGTCATATTTCCCCTGAGCAATTTTATTTTCTCTAGAAAAGACAAATCCATGAAGCTATTGGCACAGCACAAGAAGCCCTACACTCCTTGAAAATAAAATATCTAAAAGGGGTTATTCTTTAGATTGACCTTGCTAAAGATTTTGATTGGGTCAGTTGGATATACATTAAGATGATCCTTACACACTTGGGATTCCCACCCGATTTCATCGATTGGATTATGTGTTGTATCACCTTGGCCACCTTCAGTGTACTCATAAATGGCTCCACATCACACTTCTTCCATGCTGAGAGAGGACTTCGACAAGTATTCCCACCCTCCCCACTCCTCTTTTTGATTTTCATGGAAGGCCTCATCAGACTCATTGCATCTGCAAAACGGGAAGGGTGGATACAAGGGCTTAAAATGTCTAACCATTGCTTCCTCACTCATCTAGTTTTCATAGATGATGTGCTTATCTTCCTAAATGGAAGCATCAGGGACTCCTCTACTTTCCATGAAATTCCTTTTTCAGAGCCATCAACTGGTGGATGGCCTTAAGTACCTGGGATTCTAGATCAAGCCTCATTGCTATAGGATAGCTGATTGGATCTAGCTTATGGTTAAAATTGAAAAAAATTTACAAAATTGGAACCATAGATTCCTATCCAGAGCTGGTCGATTAGTCCTCATAAAATCTATCTTGGAGGCTACTCCAGTCTACTGGATGTCGCTGGCTTGGATCCCTAAAGGAATCCTTTCCCGAATTCAGAAGATTTGCTGCAAATTCCTTTGGAACGGGTATAAGGAGGGTAAGCACTTTGCTTGGGTGGGATGGAAGTACATTTCCCTCCCCAAGAAATGGGGTGGATGGGGACTAAAGGACTTATTAGTCTTTGCAAATGATCTTGCTACCAAGATGGGATGGATCCTACTCACATCACAAAACCTCTGGACTGAAGTCTCCTACCATAAATATATATGGCCACATCATCTCATGGAATAGTTTCAACTACCCTCCTGGTCTCCATCTAGGATATTAATGCTCTGGAAAGCAATATTACACACCTTGCCTTCCATCATAGAGGGGCTAGCTTGGCGAATAAATAATGGCACTTTGGTTTGTATAGGCATGGACCCATGGACGAGAGGTGGGAATATGTATCATTTACCCCCTGACCTCATCCTATTTCTAAATCAGCAGAATATCAAAGTAATCATACAGGTATCTGACTTGGAGAACAACTCCAACTTTGAACAGGCTTGATTATCAGCATTACAATTTGAAATCCTTGAACAATGGAAGCATGATTGGGAAAGGTATATCAATGCACTGAATGAATCCCATGTGCGCATCAAAGAAGGCCCCAACGATCTCATCTGGACTCTAGTTGAGCATGGATTATACTCTCTCATAAATATGGCTACCCCATCCTACACTCAGCGCGCAGGCCACTAGCACTCCTAGAATGGTGGGGAAAGATATGGAAATTTAAAGCACAGTCGAGAACAAAATTATTCATCTAGAATATGCTCGGGAACAAAACCCCAACAAGAGAAAATCTCATGCATCGATCCTATTACGGCCCACATTAGTGTGTGCTATGTAAATAGGTCAAGGAAACCAATGATCATTTGTTCTTACACTGCCCAATGATTTCTTAGCTATGGATACAAGTCTTAGATATTCTCTCCAAAACTACCAGATGGCATGGTCAATCAATATCTAAGGCTTGGGATCTCTGGAGAGCTGCGACCAACGACTCAAAAACTCATTGTCTACCTCTCCTTGTCTGCTGGTCATTTTGGCTGATTAGAAACAAGATTATATTCAAGGGGAAAGAGGCTAGATGGCCACATGCAACTACAAAAATCATTGTTTCCTATCATGAGATCTCGGACGAGGAACAATCTCCTACAAATCGAATTATATCCCCAAAAGCGATTGATTTCACCATCCTTTGGGCTTATTTCGATGGCACAGCCTAAGCTCAGGGGTGTGGTAGTGGAATTTTAATCCATCTATCTGAACACCATCACTACAAAATTCAAATGGGATTGGGAGAGGGAACAAACAATTATGCTGAACTGATCACCCTCATGCATCTTTTGCATTTTACATTGGCTAACACATGCAATAATTTACAGATTTTTGGTAATTCCAAAATCATCATAAATTGGTTTAATAACATTAATACTTGTCATGCACATTCACTCACAAACATTTTGGATGAAATACAGGTTTTCAAAGCACAATTTAACTCTGTTACGTGTCAACATATTTACAGGAAACGTAACTCGACTACTGACAAATTAGCCAAGGAGGCTACGACACATCCCAGAGGCATGTGGATGATACAAGAACAGATTGGTGAAGAGAAATATCAATACTATCACCGAGCCTACATTGATAGGGCATATCCTAGGGTGGACATGCCCTACATTTTTTTGTTATTATGAGCAGTTTACAATTTCACTATGCTGACCTATATATATATATATATATATATATGTATATATTATATATATATATATATATATATATATATATGTATATATATATGTATTGATATGAATGATGATGATGATGAGGTTAACGTCCGATGAGACCAATATAATGATCTATCAGAACATAAGACAAATAATTACATACTTTGATCTTAAGATTATATACATCATGCTCAAAAAGCATAGAGACAAGCCTACCGAGCTCATACTAATATATAACATACATATATATATATATATATATATATATATTATATATATATATATATATATATTTTGATTTCTATTACTAGACTTATAGTCTACCCTGCGTGGTAAATTATGTATAGCACTAGCTCTTTTTGAATGGTCTCAGTCTTAAATTATTTTTTATCATTACTTGAATGGCTTCGGCCAGTAGATATGCATATGCCAAGGGCATCTACTACATGTAAGTTTTCAAATTAATGGAAAGTTACGATTTTTCCTTGGAAAAAAATTTATTAAATCATTATTTCTTAATTATTTTTTGCTTAATGGAATAATTAAATGAATCACTATTTATTTATTATTCTTTATTTATTCCATATTTTCCTTTTGAGATAATTATTACCGTTATTTAATAATTATTTATTTCTTGATTCTCACAAAGTGACTAATAAATCATTTTTATTTGTTAATTACTTCAACCAATTTCTAACTAAAGATAGTCAATATTATTTTATTGTTTTATAATTCCTAATTTGGCTCAATACTTTGTTATAAATAGAGATTTTTCTATCCATTCTTCACCATGGCCATTCTCATCATCACCACTATTGTCTCATTACATTTGAGTTCCCACTTGAGTTCAAGTTATTTTTGTTTTCTGCCCATTGCAAGTTAAGAGAGAGAAAGAGATTGATGAAGCACAAGGACATCAAGAGGACCCATCCCATAGAGGGGGATCTATAGACCCAAGCTTATAAGTTCTCCTCACTAGGTGTATCATTTCTATTAATAAAATTTGCTTATTTGTATGATACATTGGGTTGCTACAATTTTATCTTTGATATTATATGTTTCTGGTTGCATGTGATCTTTTGCTACATGGTTTTTCTTTGTTTTTCATTGCAAATTTGAAGCATAGATAACCATATTTTGTTGTTAGGGTCACTTATCACCAGTGACTTAAGTGAAGATTTTTGGTACACTTCTACAAAATATTTATGCTAATGGTTTGAAATAATAAAAAACATTCTTGAATTAGTTTAAAATAATAAAATAATAGTTGGGAAGGTAAGATAGGTGTAGGAGCAATCATTTTAGTCCTATAGGGAAATTGTTAGCACTTTTGAATGGAGCTTAGGCATCACAAAAAATAATATCGTTGAATCCTATGTGTTATCACTTAAAACTTTTCCTTAGAAGTTTTGGAAGAAGGGAAGGCTTCAAGGTAACCACAAACCAACTTTTAACCATAGGCTCTAGCCAACCTATGGCTTAGAGAGGGCTCTCTCTATATAATTTAGCTATGTTTGCTTAGATATTAGGCTAGTTCTATAGTTCAGGTGGGTTTCTTATTTGTATGAAGATCTGGTGGTGGAATCCTTAAAACAGGCTGATAGGTTGATGCCTTTAGGCCATTGGGCAATGGAGACAAAGAAGGGGCAGCAAAGCTGGAGTTAAATCACTAAAGTGAATGTTCAAGGGGAAAGATAGCAGAGTGAAGTACAAATCCTTGGACTAAATGGTGAGATGATTGTTAATGGAGGTGAGAGGGAAATCAAGAATCCTCAGACCGAGGCTAAGATGGGGGAATAGCAATGAATCATGAGTAAAGGGAAATTAAGAATCCTTTACTATAGACCAGAGGAGAAACTACGGAAGCTAAGGAGCAGTTAAGAATTCCCTAGCTAAGATAGTTTAAGAGAAAACATTAAGAATGTATAACAGTAAGACAGAGTGCAGTCAAGCAAATTCTAAAATAATATTCAAGTTAGACATTCAGACTTCTGAAACATTTAAGATTTTAAAACAACTTTAGGAGAGGAAAAACAACACAAGAGAATTACTCATTTGTACTCTGCTTTACACATGAATCCCTTGAAATATCTGATCTTTATTCATCAATCCAGCATGCTGGCCCAGTCAGTGATACAAAAGCTTTTGCAGTCTTTGAACAAAATTCTATTGAAAGTATAAGAATCCACCCTACATACTTCGATTTGTGAAGTATTTATACCAAATGTTTTTACAAAATATCCCAAACTAACTTGGGAATTAATATAGGAAATTCAAAATATCTTCTCGCAAGAAAGATAGTGACAGCTATTGAACTATTTTCTTGTTGTCCCTTTTATTGTGGTTTAGCTGGAAGTTTATGGTTGCTATGCTCTATACTGGCCAAAGACTGTTGTCTTTCATACTGATACTCTTTGACACGAATACTCTTTGACCTTGTTTCCACTTGACCCTTATGCTCTTTAACATCGTTGACTATGTGTTTGACATTTAATTGTGTTTTGCTATAGTAAGTCAATCAACTTTTCCCATTCTTGATCTGTTGGTAAACAGATACTCAGCATTCTCCGGTAAGTTTCATCTGCCTCAATGTCTTTGGAAAATGAAGGCTTATTTACAAACAGATGTTTTACCTCATGCTAGAGGTAAAATAGATTTTCAAAAGCATTGTATTGTACCTTTCCTGTTGGCATTCCTGAAACCTGTGAAGTAGCCACTTGTTGTCTTGCTACATCCCTGAATTTGTCATTGTAATCTCCTTGTTCCATAAGTTTATCATGAATGACTAAGGGATTAGGTAATCCCTTTTATTTGATCTTATCAAACTTAACCATGAACCACTCAACGACTACTTGCATTTCCTTGATTTTTTCCTCTAACTTTTGCATAAGGTCCCTCTTGGTGAGGACTTTCTTTACCTCCAGAATAGTAGTAGTCCTATCTTCAATCTCTAGTTCCTATAATTGGTACTTGTTCTTTGAATTTAAGAACTGGATGAGCCTAGTAGCTTCTCTAATCCTATTACCTAATTCTATCTTCACTTTCTCAATAGCCTCTGTTATTAATTCTATGAGATCAATCTACTAGAATATGACCTGTATGGATGGCCAAATATCATTGACAGAGTCAATGATATTGGCCCACAATTTTTCCTTGGCTTCTCCAAGAGGCTCCTTTAGTGTTAGGTCTCTTTCCATTGACTTGAGCTTTTCCTTTATCCTGGCAGCTTTATGTTCCTCCTCTTTCTGCATAATCTTAGCAAGCTTATAGTCTGTTTCTAAGCTTGCCACCTATTCCTTTAACTTGTTTATCTCGTTTGTCTGAATAGACATTTCTTCCATGGCATGAACCAGCTTGGCTACTTCATCTATTGTTGTACCTGTTGTTGTTGTGGAAGCTGTTGATGTAGATGCTGCAGTGGTGGTGGGCAAGGCAGTGCCTAAAGGAGTTTTTGGAGCTAATGTAGCTGACAATGTAGATGGTACTGCAGTAGTCACAGTAGGGATTACAGTTGTCGGTGTGGTCCCTACTTCACCTTGCTTCAATTGGATTAAGGCATCCAATTCCTTCTCTGTGCTCCTCAACTGATCATTCAGCTTGAGGACTAAATCCAATAAGTCCTCATGCTAAGTTTGAGACTGTAACACCTCTTGTGTTTGTGGATGATGCAAGGAGGGTATATTTAGTTGCTTCTTCAATGAAACAATGTCCTGGTTCTTCTATTTTATTAACTCCTCTATTTCTTTGATATCTTTGGGATCATGTCCCGTCTCTATGATAAAGTCTTCCAAAGACTTGATTCTGTTGTCCTTGGCTTGTGATGAAGCCTGTTCAAGCTGGTATTGAGCTGAGATGTTGTTTAAGGAAATTTGCAGTTGATGAACAACTATGGACTTCCCTTTTAGGGTGGAGTAGATCATTTCTCCAGCCTTCTTGTGAAACTCTATTTGGTCCACAGGGTGAATATCAGTGGCCAACACCTCAAAATCAACTTTCTTGTAGTTAGTGGGTGTCTTTGGTTGCTGCATAGTTGGTTGAATGAAGGACACCTACGTATTCCCCTCTTTGATGTCAAAGGCTGACATAAATCTATTCTGACCTGGAGTAGAAAGTTTGAAAAGCTGAGCATATGTCTCAGTTTTCAATCTTTCATTTATTATTTTTATCTCTTTGAAGTTGTCTTTGATACTTTTATCTTTTTCTGTTGGCCCGCTTAAAGATGATGCCTCTACACTCATCTGTCTCTGTATCATCTGGGTTCCTGAGGATGATGGGGGTTGTGTTTCCTCTGAAGGAGAAATACCTTTACTCCTTTCTGGCTCAGAATCAATTATTTCAATTGAACCATCGGTGTCTTCCTGTTCTAACACAAGATTGAGTCTAGGCCTTTTGCTTTGGAATATTTCATATTGAACATTAAAGGCATGTGTCCCTGAACTTGATCCTTCCTCCCTGCCCCTTTTGGGATTTTTCTCCTCATTCAGAGGAGTCTGCATGATAGGGGGAGTGCTCATTGTCCCTTCCTGAGGTGGTACCTACAAAAATTAATTTTCATCAAGTTGATTTTCCAGATCTAACAATGTGTTTTCCACAGTAGCTTTAGTATTATCCCTGTCCACTAAAGTGTTTTCCACCCATTGCAATTGGTTGGCATACTTTTCTATCTCATGGATGTGGTGATGGATATAGGGAGCCATCTTGTTTTTCTACCTTCTTTTGCAGATGAAATCCAAGGGATCATATCTCCATATGAAGCTCTATTTTAATTTTAGTCTCTAAAGGATCAGGTCTGCCTCCTTTCCAGCTTCTCTGCTATTACAAATAAAGGGACCCAATTGGTCTTTGATCTTGAGTTGGGCTTTTTTTTGGCTTTGACAAAGTTTACCTCATCTGAATTTATTATCTGCCTGTAGTAATCCAGGGAAAATAACCTCATTGGGAGGTATTTAGGTAGTTTTTATGGGGCAAGATAGCAGCCATAAATCCTTATTTCAGTGTGGTTTTGGTACAAGTACCAATCTCCCACCTGATGATTTATGTTTAAATGAAAGACTCTCCTAATCACATGACTGATTCTTGGTGGAGGGGTTCCACTGAGCATGGTCATCACAGGGTGGACAAAGGAATCTATGAATTCATTGTATGAATAGGGGGAGGAATATTGATGAATCAATGGGGTCCAGAAGATGACTGATCTTGGTTGGCCCTTGGTGTCCAACTTTTGCAAGGTAAGTGGGAATTTATCTGCTTGGAAGTAGAGGAAAATGTGGTATAGTACTGAGGAGTACTTGAAAACCCTTTCACTTCCCATCCATATGAACTTCTCATGCATTC
The DNA here is from genome assembly GCA_000404065.3 of Pinus taeda. Classification (NCBI taxonomy): domain Eukaryota; kingdom Viridiplantae; phylum Streptophyta; class Pinopsida; order Pinales; family Pinaceae; genus Pinus; species Pinus taeda. The sequence goes on along the minus strand of APFE031596863.1, from coordinate 15,011 downwards.
TATTAGCTATGAATGTGGCAAAGTCATAAATGGTTGCAAGAGGCTATCCTCGGGTGTAGATGGGCATGAAAGCTAGGATGATTTCACCAATGTATTCACTTGTGGAGTAACCCAAAACACAAGATATCATGGATACAATATTTCTGCCCCAAGGAGAAAATATAGTTGCTACATATGGAGGGGGGTCTTTGGGGGTATACTTTTCTTCTATGCTGAAGTTTTGGATTAATTGGGCCAATCTTGTAGGGTTGAGTTTGGTATATAAGTTCAACAGGTCTCCAATTGAGAGGGGAGTCAAGTTTTGGCCAGGCTAGAGTTGTAGCATCTCATTTATAGATTCAACAGTGATAGTGAAAAGTATAGCCTGGTTGGGGGACATGACTTCTCTTTGATTGGGGACATAGTTGGCATGGAAATAATGTACAATTTCAAGAAAAATGTGGACTTGGGGGAATTGGTACTTGGGAAAAGTTGACTCCAAAAGGCCAATTTCATCAGCATGGTTCAGGAACTTGTCCTACTTTGGCAGTGGATTTTGAGAAAGAGCTCTATGACAGAGGTATCTTTTATTTGGAAATCTCTATCAGCGAGGGGGAGGTGGTCCAGGTCTAAGTGGGGTGTAGAGATGGGTGTCACATCCATGGAAATTAGGGTAGCCATTCTTAGTTCTTGTGGATTTGAGTATGGGGGAAGTGATTTACAGTTTTTTAGGGCAACAGTGGTTTAGCACAGAGTAGGCTTGAGTTCTTGAGTTTCTTCAATTAATTTTGAACTTAACTAAGGATACTCAATCACTGGTTTCTTTGAAATTGATAGGGTGTTTGATGAATTGTGGCTTAAATACCTGGAATTGGGTGAAATGGTTTTGAGCAGGGTGGTTGGAGACTGCAAATGGTTGAAGGGGTTCTGTATAGGCTACAAGGTCGTCTGGGTGGTCTACGACGTCTTTGGAGTGCAATTGGCGCGGATTGACAGCTTCAACATTCGAAGGTGGCGTGCATGTGTACAGAGGTTTACAGTTGAAATTCCAGTGAAAATAAATGATTTGGGGCTTTTTGGCTTTTATGCACGAAAAGTTAGTTTTGGCAGGTACATGGTGAATAGTGGTCACCTTATTGTGTAGCAGGAGGGCGGTAAATGGTTTATTTCGCACCGCTTTTGGGTGCTTGGTGGTATTTGGGAGGGGCCACCTGATTCCACTCAGCGACTGATATGTCGCCAGGGCGGTCTTGTGGAAAACAAATTTTTTGGGTGTGTAAGGGACGGACGTCGGGTTGGACCGATATGGATGAGGGCTGCCGGATGAGGAGGGAGATGATCGCATGGTGATCAGGTAGGAAAACTGAACGGAGGCTAGTGGGGGACCCGACGAGCACTTGATTTTAGCGGTTTCGGGGATTGATGATGGCTTAAAGAGTGATTAGGACATTGGGGTGATTAACGGAGGATTTAAATGGGGTTTTTCCTAACAAAATCGTCGATCGATTAGTTAGTGGTATTTTTATATGAAAATGCTTTATGTGGGGGGGGAAATGTTTTTCTTAGTCAAAAGTGTTTTATCCTTAGGAAAGGAACATTATTTAGGAAAATGAATGAACTGAAGGGGGGGTGAATTTTTATGAGGTGAATTTAATACTTGATATCCATAAACCATTGAGTCGAGGGTTCGGTCCCTCCAAAAGTCAGAGAAATGCTTTGAGCCTCTTTGACTTAAAGGTTTTAAGTACTTTGAATTTTATTTATGGGAAATTAGTTAAGTAAAAGGTGAAATGAATGGGGGAAGTTAATTAATTGACTTTGAAACCCAGTTGCATGCTTAATTTCATATTCATATATAGAACATACGATTAAGATGATAAATATGCTTTTGTCTAATCAATCAACACACTTCTGCAATCGTTCTCCTAGTTACCCATCTACTTTTCCTACCATTTTTACTTCACTTTATTAGGGTGCATTTGAGCTAGCAAACCCTTATCAAATATTTTTCTTTTTCTATACAATAGTAAGCTAACCAAATCTAACCTTATTACATCTAAGGGCTCAGATTAAACAGTTGCGCTCATTTTATTTACTCTACCTATCTAATTATCTACCAAGGTTACACTGTTTGGCCAGATTTTATTCTCTAACTATCAACATGAAATTTAAAAGCATGGTATAATCAAGATTAAATAGTTTGATTACCCTGGACTGTGGCATGAATCACAAGCTGCACACAATCATTATTTTGCATAAAGTAAATAGTAGTGGCATTTAGACTTGCACACTTTCATGGTCTCTTTTTGTTTTTTGGGGTTCTTATTTTTCACTTTTTTGGACCTTTTTCTTTATTCTTTTTGTCCTTTAATTTTTCTTTTAGTACATACCCTCATTTCATTTTTTATTTTTCAATATGGAAAACATTTGCAGAAATCAAAGGTATGTATATATTACAAGGCTTAACCTTAGCCATTCAAAATTATGACTCCTATTGGTACACAAATCTAACACTATGCTCTCTTATAAGGGATCACCCAAGGCATCAAGCTACATATCCAAATCCTCATAGTGCTATGGATTCTCACCTCATCATTATGCAACTCAAACCAAATGGATTTTTATTTTTCTTCTATTCTAAATAGGGTTAGGAAAGTTAGTAATGTCATTGAAAAGGTAGATTAGTTCCATATTCTTTGTGATCTTATTTCCCTAGATAACTTCAAAGCCAATTTCATAGCTAGAACAAAAAGGGGTGAAATTCATGTCAACAACCACATTTATTATCAACCAATTCTACAACATACCTTACATTATCACATTATCAAGGAATATGGCAACAAGTTGGAAGCGAACCTCCACATGGAGTTCAAAGGAGAGAGATAAAATATCACCAAGGATTCACTCATGCTTTAATTAAATTGCACTCCACATACAATTTTTTTTTTAAATAAATAACTAACATCATGGTGGGACAATGAACTTGCCATTTTTGAAGGAACTTGCCACCTTCCTTCGCTCTCAAGGAATGGGTCTCAACCTTAGTTGTTGCAGGCATTAGCAATTTGGTTCCACTAGCTCTGTCTTTGGGATTTTTATGGTCATCACCTTATATACGAATACTCCATTCCCCCTCTTAAATTTTTCATATTTTAAGCCTAGCCAATCTTGGCTTTGTAGTTAGCCTTTTCCTTTCAACAATCCTTCTTTTTTCTACAATGTCATCTTTCAAACATTGGCAGTGACAATGTAATAACAATGAAACACTAGATATTCAAGGGCATTTTTCAAACATTTCAACAATTAGAGAATGTCATTGTCATCTTAAACTCTCACCTTATGTCCTCGCTAGACTTGTTAACAACTCAGGAGTGAAGTATCAATATCAAGATGGAATTTTCAAAATAAGTTTTCTTTTGAGTAGTTGATTCAACTTAACACATTGTAGTATGGAGTTAACATGCTTAGTCGTTAGGAAGTAGATTATTTAAGGAAACAATGAGGGAAATTCTCTCCAAGTTAGCATACAATTGCATTGATGTTCATTCCTAATGTGAGGAAGGTCAATAGCTCTAACTTCCCCCAACTATTAGTTTACAACATGTTATCAACATAGGCAATTTTGATCATGACACTTCCCTCAAGATCTGATCTTTCATCTTCCTTTGTCTATCTTGCCAATTTTGGTTTTGTTTAGTCTAAACATGTTAGCACTCACTATAATACCATATATAGAACATGCATTGATACTATTTTCTATCCTGGTTTGTAAGGTTTTTGTTGGGTCATTATGGTGGAAAATCACTCTCTATACTCTCTACTACAAGTTTCAATTTCAATCATTTTATTAATAAAATTATTCCCATATGTGTATTATATTAATAATATAAACAACAACAACAACATTCCTTGTTTATAGTTACAATTTTTTTTTTTTATAGAAATTATCGAGTTATATAATTAAAATCATTATTTTTTATAGGCAAAGTTTTAATTCTAGTCTCTTCTTAACAAAAAACATCAATATATATTACATTAATATACCATTGTATATAAAAATAAAGATAAAAATAAAGGAATAATAAATTAATAATAATTATATATGGTTAGATGATGACCTTGTTTTACCTACCAGATATAAAAGAAACTCTAAAGACCTGAACGCGACTTTATTTGTTACTGATTTAGTCAAGATTTGTTGTTCTCAAGACAATAGTTTGCAATGTCATAATCAAGTTTCCAAACTCCAACAAATTACGTGTATTCAAGAGCTCAATAGTAGTGTCATGGATTATGTGACATATGATCCTTGTTTCCAACCAAATAGTAATTTGACCTCTTAAATGACCATGAGCCTCACTCTAATTATAGAACTTTAACCTTAACTCTCAACTTTTCCATGCACCTAATGCATATGCAAGAGAATTGTGAGATTCAAAGGCACCCGCCTTTTAATAAAAATATAATTGATCCCTTCATAAAGAATTAAATAGAGTTTTACACCTCTTAATTTATAAAGATAACATCAAAAATCCCTATCATAATTTTACTACAACGCTCTCCACTTCCATTAACATCTATCAAGGTTTCATATAAAAATAATAATAAACTACTAAATCTTGGTATGACAATGATTCTAGAATTGCTAAAAAAACAATTAGGGATGCTCCTAATGAATCTTTAAAGCTTGATAAAGTAAATGCATACAAAGCTCTTATAAAAAGGAGAAAATGTACTACATAAATAGAAAGTAGGAGCAACTATTTCACATATCTAAATAGATCCTATGAAGTCTTGGAGGAAAGTTATAATTCATATAACTAAAGAAAATAATCTAATACCATTGAAGAACTGGAATTCCTACCTTAAAAATATTTATGAATCCCCTGACGTCATGGACACCATCTTGAATTCCCTAATTGAAGATGAAATATTTTCTTTGGAAGAAATTAACTTTGGGGTTAAGTGGGTCACAACTAGGAAAGCCAAGGACATTAAAGGCTAGAAACCTGGATTTTTTTAAATAAGTTTCCCTATCCTCATCCCTCACATATACAAGCTCTTGAATTTGGCAATGAAGTAAGACTTCATTGAGCCTTATACATAGAACCTCATTGTAAATATCTTTAAAATTGTGGATAAAAACATTCCCTCTAATTATAGGTCCATTATGATTAGCCACTTTTTAACCAAGATGTACAAAATTGTTTTGGAAAAGAAGATGAGCCTATGGCTAGAAAGCTATTCTATAAGAGTTAAAGGAAAAACTAGGTTTAGGAGATATCATTCAACTATGGACCACCTTATTACACTTTGTATCATTGCAGAGGAATGTTGCAATAATAAAATTGATCTCTTCTATTATTTTGTTGACTTTAGAAAATCTTTTGAAACAATTCCTAAGGCAAACTTGTGCAAGAGGCTAGAAGAGATAATGGTTCCTCTTGAGTAGAGGATTGTTGTGATAAGGTTGTATGAGAATGCTATTTGCAAGTTTAAGACAACTAACGGTTCATAAAAAGAAATTAACTACAATATTGGAGTCAAGCAAGGGTGTCCCTTGTCCTCTACCCTTTTTGGTATATACATTGATAAGCTAGAATATTGTTTAGAAGACGCACATTGTATCAACTCCATTCTTACTAGTATAGTCATAACTCTTCTCCTTTATTGGCATTGATATTGTTGTTTTTGCAAGGATTCATTATGATATTTGAAAACAACTAGGAATCTTCCAAGAATTATAATCCAAGATGTGCATGATTGTTAACACCAACTAAATAAAATTCATGATAATTAAATTTAGAAATATCACTTGATACTTTCATATATGACAACAACAACTTACATGAAGCTCCTTCATACAAATATATTCAAACTAATATCCATCACAAGTTAAACTAGAATTATAGAATTGAAGAAATGATAAATGGAGGATGGAAATTTTATTAGGGCTTGAAAACAATTGCATGTCAGTAGATCTTTTGATAAGGCATGAAAAAAAACTCCTTTTTAAGATTCTCGTTACTCTTGTTATTTTATATCGCTGTGAGGTTTTGGTTTGTAGTATCTCCAAAGAGCCATGGAGAAAGATAAAACAAATCCAAAAATAGATTATAAGCTACAATATCAATATTAAAGGAAATACCTCCTATCTTATCCTCCTTATTGAAAGAAACAATTCCCTCACTGAAACTATGGCTATGACTAGGTATCTTATGTATAAGAATAAGTTAAACATGGAAGATGAGAGGTTTCCTAAAATTGCTTCTAGCTCTAGCCAAAATAACCACCTTTGGCTCAAGTGGAAACAACATAAGGATGCGTAATCTTGAGTAGATCATTCGGGGATAAAGAAGGATATCATTTAGCAAAATAAAGATAATGTTAAAAATATTATTACATCAAAATTTAAGGAAAATTTGTGGAGTGAAAAAGAGTTCAAGGGAAAAATAAAACTAAGATATTATAAGGAGATGAAAAAACTAAATCTCAAAATCCAAAAATATATCTCTATCTTGACTAGTGTAAAGAAGGAAACAAATATTGCTAAAATAAAAAGAAATTTTTGTGGTTTCCCAGTGAAACGGGACCTTGGTTAGTTTTGAAAATTCCATGGGATGAGTTATCACTTAGAACCACAGTCCACATATGTCCAAAGTTTCATATAATTTTTTTTTTTTGTTTAAGTGAATAGGTTTCTATGTGTGTCACTTTGAAATTAGAACTTCAAAGAGGTATTGATGTGAGTCCTTGTGAAAAACCGTTAGATACCCTCCATCATTATTGTTTAAGGCATGTCTTGTCTTGTTTGCGTCATTTGTATTTTGCGCAGTTTCGCAGCGCAATTTGATTGGCCAATTTAGCTGCGCAATCATTTTTCCACCTTTTCACAGCGTATCATTTACCAGCCATTTCGTAGCGCGTTCTGTCAATTCATAATTGTCTGCGCTACGAAATCGGGGATTCGGGGTTTTTGCAGCGCGTTTTCTTGAAATGTCAAGTCTGGGGAGATGAGTCATTAAGTCTGTCCACATTTTGTCAGTT
>APFE031596853.1:0-11239 GCA_000404065.3 Pinus taeda | reverse complement strand
AATGAAGTCAAAATTATTGCATGTAAATGGGCATATTACTGTAAGACCTGGTAAGGCATGTGTACCCCTCGGTGATCACCGGTAAAGTCTGGGTTAGACCTAGGTGATAGGGGGGATGTCAGGTTAAACAATACCCCGAGTAAAAAACTTTGAGGGGGGTAAGAGCTAGAGTGAGCGGGATTGTCTCACTTAGCAGGTTTGGCTGGAGTTAGTCAAGGAACCCCAAGTCAAGTTTAAGGGGGGAAATTGTTAGGTAAACTTGACTCAGGATAGAGTCAAAAGTTGACAAGGTTAAATAGTGATGGTTTTGGGGCACATGGTATTGTGCACCCATGGTATTCTGCCCGTGGTATTATATGTAATGGAGCCTATAAAAGGCTGGAAGGACTTCATTGTAATGCATGGCCTGGAGGTGAGCGGTGAAGGCTCACTTGGCCGGATTGGCCAGGGTTTTGGCCAAGGATAATGAAATTTCATTATGATTGGGTTTTTCCCCGGATTTGGGGTTTTCCCGGATAAACATGTGTATTTATGTGTTTATGGTTATTGCTGGTTAATTTTATATTTATTCCTCTCGGTAATTAATTTATGTTCTTGGGTAAATTTTTTAACATGATGTATCTCATTATGGATTTAATTTGTATCTTAGTTGAACAATTAATGAATGTATAATAGAAGAAGAATCTAGTTGAGTTTTCCCCCTTGTGGGGTTTTTCCCTGGTCTTTGACCGAAATTTTGGTGTCCCTATTGTGCATGATTTTATCTTGTTGTTCTTTATTGTTCCATTATATTGTTGATGTCATTGTTTTACCTAGGTAATTTCTAATGATGTTATGATATTATGGGGTTAATGCAATATGTAAATGACGAAAATATTGAAGATTGCAATTATATACAACAAAAAGCAATCTAGCCCTAAAAATTATCATGGTATCAAAGCTGGGTTGAAGAAAATTCATCGAGATCACCCTTGTGAAGACAACTATCCTGATTAAAGAAAAGTGAAAGGGATGAAGATGGCAGAGACTTGAAAGAGTGCTAGGGTTTGAAGGAAACCCTAAGAAGTTGTTGTTCTTGCAAATATAAGCTAGGGTTTGGGAGAAACCTTAGGGGTGGCCTTGATATGGAAAAAGGGCCTTTTATGATTCAAAATTTCTTTATATGATATGATCAATGAGAATTTGTTAAGTTATTTGGGACATACTCAGAGAAAACCTAGGTGAGGGTATGATATAGATCCAATGATCATTTGATACATTGATAAGCTAATATTGGTTTCCGATGAAAAAGATCAAGGATACATATGGTGTTTCTCCTTTTACAGATAAGATTGGAATATGATTGATGGTTCGTGGTGTAGGATCAAGAGGGAGTTGATAGCCTCCTACTAGCCTTGTTGAAGATAAGTAATTTCAAGACTTATGTTATTTTTGACACTGTCATTGTTTAGATTTATCATTTTTGGATTATTTTTTATTCTTCCTTTATGATTATTAGAATTCTTATAACTTCTTAGATGAGGATGTGTTAAAGGAAAGTGGATCCTTCTCAAGGATCATAATGATTTAGAGCATTGAAGGAAGAGTTAGCTCTTAGAGGGAGTTGGTGCAACAAGAGTAAACTCCAAGAGGGAGTGGGTGTAGGACAATGAAGAAGCCACTCTTATATGTGGAGAAGATAGAAAATCCTTCCTTATTATTAGGTACACTTTTATTATGTTTATTCATTTTACTATTATAGCTCTTTCTCTTGTTCTAGGATCAACATGTACATCTGATGAATGTGAGGACCAAGTCCTCTATATTGAGATTGAGAATGATGCAAATCCATCCCATCATTAAGAGTGGAACTTAAAAGTAAGACAAGATCTCAGACCTTGAAGGAAGAATCCCAGTGTCTCAAGTTGATATCTATGAATGAAGAGGTTTCCCATTCAAAGGGAGTACATTATCATGTAACAATAAAATGAAATATTTTGAGATAAGAAGAAGATGAGAAAAAATATGTCATTCATGAAAGAAACATTCTAGATGACAAGATGTAAGAGTGTCAAGATGTTACCAAGATATTAAATAGGGAAGATACTCTATGAGCATGAAGACTATGATAAGTTCCTAGCACCTATTGTTGAACACACAATTATTAGTTGCATTTGAAGATGGCTTCCTCCATGATAATTGAGGAAGTATCATACTTGCGGTTACCTCAATACTTTGAGGCATACGAGATAAGACTCATGATTACATATTGAAGAAATTCCCATATGGAATTAAGCAAGTCCCCTAGAACTAGCATGCTTGGATTGATGAACATCTGATATAGACTCAAACCTCTTTTAAAGGTTAAAGGTATGGATTTGATATCTAGTTTTGTATGATGCAAAATTATTTTTGAAAATATCAGATCGTCTTAGTATTTAGTGACAAAGGGAGCTGATCTCCGCGCCTAGATGATCAACATCTTAATATTAGTAGTATAACAGAGAAATGGTGAGGAATTCCTTGTTAAGGCAAGTATGTTATCATAAAACTGGAATTACATTGAAGTACTTGAGAAAGAATCCTCTTAATATTTATATTTGATGGATCTCATGATAAGTAGGTAGTCATATGGATCCTTGCTTTGTGTTATGAACTTTGAGTGAAATAAAGCCTAGACATGTATATTGGATTTCTATCAAACATGTGAAACTATTAATCATGGGTTCAGACACACTATTGGAAAATTGATGGATGAACTGATGCTGAATGAGATTGAAAATTTTGTTGATAGGAAAAACACTTCTAGGTGCTCTTCTAGCTTGGAATCTACAATGGTTTTTGGTTGAACTAGAAACAATAGTATATTGTATTCATTGCAGTTGAGGTAGAGAAAATTATTGCTAGCATGGCTAGTTGCAAGGAAATGTGACTGAGAAATATCTTTTGAGAACTACTTGAGCATGTGTTGGACATGACAGTGATGTGATAATATGAGTGAGATGCATATTTTAGAGAATTCAATGTTCGTTGACCACACCAAGAATTTTGAGATTAGATATCACTATATCTAGGATATGTTGCAGCAGGACTAGTGAGGCTCCGACATTGATGTGTTGTGGAATTGAAGTAGCAAGGGTTCAACAGATGATCTAGTTACTAAAATTTTCACTAAGACTTTGTCGCAAGGGAAGTTCTTGGTGACTAACTTGGACTGGTGGATGTGACCCTCTCAAGAAAAGGACATGACTGATCGAGAATGCTGAGCTATGATCTTCCCCCCCTGTTTGAGCTCCTAGGGAGAGGATTTGAGTTGGAGAGCTCCTGGGGTTTAGGGAACTCTAAACAATAGGATAGACCATGATCCTTGCCTTCCATGGTAAGTAGTATCCTTCCTATTGTCACTATAAGGTGTGTGTGTGTGATCCTTGTCATTTGTGACCAGTGGGTATCTCCCCCTACCATCATATTTAGGACTTGAAAGAGTATACCTGAATACACATCCTACCCACAAGTTGGGCTTGTTTGGATTTCCCCACATTTTGCCAATAGGTGAGGACACTTGAGATAGACTATTATCCTTACCATTTATGGTAAGTGGTATCCTGCTCAAGTGATGAGATGCAGGTGTTCTACCACTGGTTCTTGAGGGTCAAGATGGGAAGATCAACCGAAAATAGGATATACTATGATCCTTAAATCTCTTGGTAAGTCGTATCCTTATTATTCCTGATCAGATATATAGGGTGGAAGATTAATATCCCCTATCATCCATGGATATAGGGTGGACACTGAATCTCCCCTATGATGATTATTCTACTTTAGATAAAGACATAATTGTTTAACTAATGATCATAGACAAGACAAGTTGAAATGAGATATGATGAATGATTTGTTGATGCAATTGAGATAGAGGTCATGAAAATTGACTTGGTGACTTGTAGGGTTTGAGGACCTAATCAATCTCCCCTACCATTTGTTATGGATTGTTTTTCTTCTATGAGAAGATATGATAGGAGATGAGACAAGATGAAACATGATGCAACAGACTTGTACATCCAAGATGAGACCTATGAAGCAAATGGAAATTCCTCCTTAGATGAGAGGCAATGTTGGAATTTGGGTAGCTATGGGATGAATTTCCCCATAGCCCCAAAAGAAGCCCAAAGTTGAATTCAACTGGATATAGGAAAACATTATTATAAACTATTAAGGCAAAAATTGGGGAATCAATTATGAAATAAAATATATTTGATATTATGAGAAATTTTGAATTTGGGTATATTGTATTTTCCCTCCAAAGACTACAGGTTGGCTTGACCGTTGAAGGCACCCCTTCCTCCTCCAATGAATTGCAAATAAAAGAAATGTTGTGAATTATTTGACATACAATTCTATCCTAATTTTGTGTGGTTCGTATAACCTATCTGAGGCTCACTATAATATAATCACACATTTTTTTCTATGGCTCGATTGGTTATCTCCCGAGGTTCGCATTTGTTGTGTATGGTTCATATATGGTTTTATTATGTTCCTGAGACCAACATTAACTACGACGTGTATTAGTACTATTGAGGTTTGATACACATACTATGTGATTCACATGGACTGTATAGTGTCTCACAATGGGTATTTATGACTCGTTCTCATTACAATGGCATGGATATGCTATGGTCTGCAATGGTATTCCTGTGGCTTGATCTTTCAATGGCTCACATAATTTTGTGGTTCATATTCATCTATTCAATGGTTTGAATTCATGGCTCATATTTTTACGCGTGTCTTGTTTTTTGTACGGCTCACATAATTTGTTCTTGTGACTTGCACTCTTCCATGAGGACTGCATGACTTCTATAGACCGCAAAAATATTTTATGGCTCACATCATAACATTGGTATCACTCCCTATCACATCTCACTTACAATTGTATCTCGCTCTCTCTGTGTCATGTTTTGGATCAAAATTACAGTGAGGTTGTCATGCAACCAGATCACAAAACAAAACAAAAGATATATCAAAAACTTGAAAATTAGCCTCTTCGAGGGGGCAACCTCCTTTACATCACATACATTAAAAATTCTTGGATGATACAAATGACAAGGCCTGCTTGATATATATAGAAGTCTAAGGGATCACAATATAATCAGAGCCTACATAACAATAATAATTTAAGGGCACGACAATAACAATAGTGGGCTTCTATGGGGCATAGAAATAAATATATGGGGGCTACATGGGCACAAAAACAACAATAGGGGGGATAAAATAGTATTATAGGGACCTAATCTCCTTCCAAAAGGTGTTGTCCTCAAGGCTTGAGTAGTTCTTGATGCTTCTCTATAAAATTCTCACCCTTTGATGTGGAATCTTTAGCGGGTGTAAAAACCCTAGGTTAAACGTTTATGTAATAAAGTCAATAAAGGAAAAATAATACCAAGGTCATGGGACATGTATTCTAAGCTAACTATTGGGAAAAGCATCCTAGTGGCTGTTCATTCAGTTTATTATGGCTACGGAAATTGGTAGAGGCAATGGAAAAGGCTTTGAGAAGGAAAGAGACATTAATTGGCATTTTAATTATGAAAATATAGTAAAATAGGAGAAAAGGAAGGTGAAAGGTCACAGGTTGCATGTGAGGATGAAATTGAAGGAAATTAGTCAAAATTAAAGAGAATAGAGGCCTCATTAATAAAAAGGCTTATGAGGATCGGTTCACAATATTTTTTCAGTTCAATTTTGAAGCTCTCTGTCTATTCTCTCTCTCTCATACTCTTCCTCACTTAGAGCATTCTTGGAGCACTCTAGCATTGGAGAAAGGAAGGCAAAGGAAGGACAAGGAAGCAAAGGGAAGAAAATATCAAGCAAGGAAGAGTTGGATTGAGTGACTACAAAGGGATTACTTGTAGGCATGACAATGGTTTCAACTTTTCCTTTCCATTTCCAGATAGCCATGGTGTGATGGGATTCTTTCATTTGGTTTAGCTTTGGATTGATGTATGGTTTTGGAACTAGGTGAGGTAGTCTCAGGAAAATTCCCAAGGGCCTAGAAATCCATTGACTGGTAATGGCAAGATACGTGGTAAAGCCTAAGGGTGGAGACGTGAAAACTCCTCAAGGCATTGATGAAGGAATTCAAAGGAATACAAGCTTGTTTAGGGCCTAGTGATCTCTTGACTGGTTTTGGTGGGATTGTAGTAAAGCCTGGTAGTGTAATTTTCTTTGTTTGGGCTTAGGAATCCATTAACCGGAAATGGTAGGATTGCAGTAATTCCTGGTTGTATAGATGGGGGTTTCGAGCCTAGAAATCCCTTGACCAATAATGGTGGGATATGTGGTAAATCTTGAGGAAGCCATAGTTGTTTTGTTTTGAGTCCCACATTCATGCTTGGAATATGGAACTGGGGTGAATGGATGAAAGAAATATTTGGTTTAACCCAATCTATGGTCGAGTGGTATGTGGAAGTCCTTGACTTGGTTGGCTTTGAATATGTTACTAAGAGTTATCTTTTCCTCTTGTATGTCATGAGTATTATACTTGTTATTATGTGGATTTGATGGTTGTTCTATCATTTTTATTATGTTGGTTATAAGCATGGTTTTATGACATAATTTAGTTTTGACTCTCATCATGTTTTGATTAGCAAATGAATGGTTAATGAGTGCATGAACTAATAGTTGATATTGAAGCTATTTTGGGAGGGAATCAAACCTTCTTGACGATTATCAAATAATTGCAAGACCCCTATGTTCATTATGTGTTTGATGGAATCATTGTCATGGTTAGTATGGGCTAGGTTGGGTCCTGGACCAAGTTTTGAGTTAAAGGCCTTGTATTTGTGTCATTTATCATTTATGAGGGTTTCATCAAGTTATGGGTAGAGGTTTGGATCCTATCCCTGAAAAGGTGGCTCAGATTCGGGGTCGCTTACACAGAACTGGGTAATTTAGTCTACAATTGATAGGAAGTGAGCTTAATGGAGTGAATGAAGGGTTACAGTCGCTGGCCTTCCTTTTCATGGGAACGAATGAGAACCCAAGTTAGTGAAAAAACAAGTTAACTCAGGATTTGGGCACATGGAGTGGTTGTTTGGCTTCCAATGGTCCTATACCTCCTGAGGAAGGTCAATATGGGTTTTAGTTCGTTGATTCCACTTCCTTAATTGTACTTAGGAGGTTGAGTCATATCATAGTAACACTTCGTCATATTTACCCGGTGGATTGGTCAGCTTGGATAAGTGTAGGAGGAGTGTGTTACAAAGTGGTATCAGAGCATGGTTCAACACTTGGACTGGATGACTGAAATGTGGTTTTCATGCATGCATGAATGTTGTATATGTGTTTGTTATGTATGCATGGTGGTGGTCATTTTTACAATTGTGTTTACATGTATAAGTTGATGATATTGTTGTTGGGATGTGTTTGTCATGAATGCATGTCAGTTGTATATGTATTTGTTATGCATGTCAATGTCTATATGTTGTTTTGCATGCATTGTTTTGGGCATGGTTGTCATGCATGAGGTCACGGTATGCAGTTGATATTTTCATGCATGATGTCTATATACTGTTATGATTATGATTATACATGTATCGTGATAATATGATTTATCTTGTAGACAAGATATCCTCCCCTAAACTATACTGAGGTATGTGGTTATGTTTATATTTGGTTATCTGACATGATATACTTGCAGGAAGAAGAAGATCAAGACAACTAAAAAATGGTGGATTATAGTTCACGAGATTCTCCCTACAAATCAGATGAGCAACATGGTGATGAGTACTCCCCTCACATAGTAGATACTTTAAGGAGTTTGAAGGTAGAAATAAGAAGTTGCAAGGAGGATAATGATATGATCATTCGGTCACAGGAGAGACTTGCCAGGGCATAGGAGAAACAAGAAGAGGTCAATGCCGTTATCATTCAAAGTTTGTCAGACTTGTTTTTCAGACTTGTTGAGATAGGGACCACTTAGGATCATTCATGGATAGGAGGACAAGACTAATGGAGCCTATGGTAGTAGATCTCATGATGGGCACATGTCGGATAGGGATGATACTATAATGGATGGCATATTTTTGGCTACACCTGATAGGAGAGACAATAGACATGGGATTTGTTCTAGTTCTGGTTCATACATGCACCATGGTCATCATCGCTATCATCCTTACAGGAGGAGTGACATGGGATATTTTTTTGGATGAGTTCACGCCAAGCCACCTACATTTGATGGAGAGATGAAGAAGATGGAGGATGTAGAGGCATGGTTTCTTGGAATGAAGAATTTTTTTGAGCTACATAAATACAAAAAGAACATGAAGGCCAAGATATTTTTAGCCTCAAAGGGAAAATATACATTTGGTGGGAAGATGTGAAGTGGGTCAGGGACATCAGGACAAAGGGGTTAAGTTGGCATGAATTCAAGATACTTTTAAGGAAGAAGTACTTATCATAGAGGTACTATGATAGTAAATCAATGATAGATGAGGAGTACATGACTAAGTTCCTAGAGTTATCGAGGTATGTACTATATATTAAGGATGAGAAGGCCAAAGTTTAGATATTTGTCAGTGGATTACCATTAACATTTAAGGATCAGATTGAGTATGATGAACCACAGTCAGTATAAGAATTCAGTGTGAATTTGAAACACTGTTATGATAAATTGAAGTTTAAGATTGAGTCTCAGCAAGGTTGGAAAGGGAAAGACATGACTAAAGGAAAATGGCCACCAAAGCGAGCAAGACCTGAGGATGTAGGTGAGAAAGAGAATTTTTTTTTTACATGAAGTTTAATGTAGTTGGAAAGAGACATGTGTCATAGCTTGGAGGGAAACATAATAAAGGTGAGGGTAAGGGACAGTTGCAGTGTTGGATATGTGGCAAGGAGCACCTAAAGAAGGATTTCTTGTCATATCAGGGTGGTAGGCCTTAGATCTATAATGCACAAGAAGAACAGACAATTGGGGGTGTTGTCCATATCATTCCTTTGATATCTATTATGAAGATGGATGGTAAGGTTTGTGATCAAATTGTTTTTATTTTGATTGACCCTAGATATATTTATAGTTATGTTAACCCTGACCTGGTGGATAAATGTGGTTTGAGAAAAGAAGTGCATGCAAAGTCTTGGTTAGTGCATTTGGCTATAGGTACTAAGAAGAGAATTCATCATTGGGTAAGAGCTTGTGCATTTGAGTTGAATGGAATGCCTACATCAACACACCTGAATGTACTTCCATTGTGATCATACAATATGATTTTGGGTATGGATTGGTTATACCTTCACAAGACCAAAGTAGATTGTTATGACAATGCTGTTAGCGCTTGAAATTTCACCTCAGGCTGAGACAGGTAAACCTCAAGGCTACATCAAACCATTTAGCCTCGTAGCTAGCCCTACGGGGCAAGAGAAAGCTCTCTCCGGTCTATCTCGTAAAATCTCCAATAGATGAGATGACCAAAAAGGTAACACTGATATTAGGCTAGTAAACTGATCAGAAGGGTTGATTTGGGGTTTTTAGGGTTTTTGGTGGCAAATTGAGGGGATGACAATTTTGGGTGCGGGGATTGGACACAGTTTCTGCAGGGGGTTCTTTGGGGTGAGGTAGGAGACAATATTGATGCCTTTAACTGAAGTGGATGGTTAGGAATGAAAGAAAGAGAGCTAAAGAGAGCAAAAAATAACTTTGAATTCTCTTTAAACAGTAGAAAACATTGAAATTAAACAAACTTAAAAGCAGAGCATGGCAAGCATGAATTCTTACTTTAACACTTCATTTGTTTAATGTGCAGAAGTAAAGAAAGGAAATGAATCACATAACAAAGCTTACAAGAACATTGAGAAACACACCATCAACACATGAGTCCACAAGAATCCCAAAGAGGACTGCAAAACCCTGGTCTTCCTTAGCCAAAAATTGCAGAGATACAGTGAAATAATACAATGATAGCTTCTCCCTCAAGAGTCCAACCATGAAAATGAGTATGAAAGTACATAATATAGATGATCTAACCTCTTTCCTTGCCTCTAGGGGTCGAGCTCACTATCCTAGGAGCTGTTTCAACCACTTCTAAACTTAGCACTACAAACTAGGCAATCATAACAACTTGCGTCTATAAACTTGGAAACCAATTCATTCATTTAATTTTCACCTATTTCATGAATGAATCTTATAGAAAAGATACATAAGAGTAAAAGTGTCATAAAAGTACCATAATTACATCAAAGAGAATCATCATTCACCTCAAAAAGTCAAACTGAGTCAAATATGCGTTTTCTGGGCTGTACAGTGCATTTCTGGGCAATTCTGCTTGACATGTCGCGCCCCCCTGCTTGACATGTCGCGCACATTTGGAGCCATGTTTGGGGCACTTGTAGGTGGAAAAATTGGGCAAAAGTAGGCTTGTTGGAAAGGTCTATGAGTCTACTTTTCAACCCAACTGGAATTTTTGGATTTGGAGTTCATTTGCTTTGTCAAAAATCAATTCTCCCAAGACAGCTTTCTGCAGTTCAAAAGCAATTATGCCTGACATATCGCGCCCCCCTGCCTGACATGTTGCGCTTTTTCAGGAGGTTTTTGAAGGCCTTCCCGGTGTCAGAAGCGGGTGTAGGATAGCTCGTTGGAAAGGTATTTGAGTCTACGTTCCAACCCAACTAGAATTTTTCAATTTGGAGTTGATTTGACCTGTCAAAAATCACATCTCCCAAGACTGGTCAAAAAGTGCCAAATGAGGCTGCCTCAAGGAAGAGTGCTGTTGCAGTCAACTTTTGAATGCCTTCCTCAACCCAAAATTTAGCTCATGATAGCTCATTGGAAAGATATTTGTGTCCAGTTATCATTTTATCCATCAAGAAAATCATTTGGCCAACCAAGCTATGATAAAACGTGATTTTCCCAAGGTCACTTCAGAGGTGTCTTTGATTCTCCTGAGGCAACGGTATTCTTGACATTTCTCTCAAACCATGACACCTGTACAAAAAGTGAAGGAGGTTTTTCTTCTTTGGCATGTTGGGGACAAAAACCTCTCTCATTTTCCCGAAATTCATCTTTTATTTCTCTGGAACATTATTTGCCTGCGACTTGTCCCGATGTGTGAAACAAGGAATTTTGTCGAAATGGAGCAAAATGAAGGGGATAGGGGGCTTCTAAATTCTTGGGGAAATTTTTGGGAGTGGGGAGGGATGTTAAGAAGCAGGGGAAAGTGGAATATCAGAGATTGAGTGAGGGGAAGGGGTCCAAAAGGGCAAAACACAGGCC
>APFE031596851.1:22871-41701 GCA_000404065.3 Pinus taeda | reverse complement strand
TCTCCAACAAAGCCAACCAAAAAAAGCAATGATAACCACCGTACACATATTCAAATTCGTAATGTAAAACTACCAGACAGAGTTCAGACACATTAACTCCAAGATGGGTATCACCATTTGTAGCCAAAACCTCAAAAACTCTGTTGTCAATAGCCAGATCGCTGACATCAAACATGCCACCGCCAAGATAAAAAACAACAATATTTTTCTCTCCACCCTTCTTGTCCAAAGCGATATGCTATTACTGCAGCTGTGGGTTCATTGATAATACAAGCTACATTCAAGCCATCAATTGCATTAATAAAGACAAACATACATATAATTTCTACAAACTTAGAAGCCCTCCTACCTCTCTATTTGCCCTAATTTCCATTATCTTGGTCGTCTCCCCTAATTACATCTGTCCCTATCTTGGTCGTCTCCCCTAATTACATCTGTCCCTATTTCTAGAAGCTATTTCCACCTAATCCTAACAAATTTGCTACATCTGTCCCTTAAGGACACCCTGGCATAACTTCCTAACTAACTAGATTCCCTAAATCAAAATATCACAAAGAGAAGAGGACTTCTTCTCTAAGTGGAGGAAAAAATATCTAATATGATGCTCGTGCATAAAAAATGCAGGTTACAATAACGATGAGCCAATTGTAAATAACTGGCTTTACAATGAGATCTTATCTGAGAAGAAAATACA
This sequence comes from Pinus taeda, assembly GCA_000404065.3. Taxonomy (NCBI): domain Eukaryota; kingdom Viridiplantae; phylum Streptophyta; class Pinopsida; order Pinales; family Pinaceae; genus Pinus; species Pinus taeda. The sequence goes on along the minus strand of APFE031596851.1, from coordinate 41,007 downwards.
TCAATTTAGCGACCATCAACGTAAGGTCACTAATGGTACAATTAGCCCATCATGTAATGATTAAAGCATCGAGTGAAGATCTTATGGTCTATGAAGAGAGATCGAAAGGTTATTCATTATTGGTTGTTGCATGAAGAAGAACATTTGATGTGTGGGACCAATACTCTGTCACCGACCTCCTGAATAACGATCCTTCTCTCTCGATCAGTTTCAATGGATGATCACACTCCACCATCTCACCTGCATTAATTCAAGATTGTAATAGTTCAAATTAGATACAGGTGAATAGATCTACTTTCAGTATCATCAATTTCCTCGAGTACAACAAATTCAGATGAAACCAATCCATGCATACAACACAAAGATAAGATAGAATGATAGGGCCTTACCATCACTGATGACAACAACCATGTCACTGTCTATAACAGTAGGTATCCTGTGTGCAACAGAAATTACAGTGCAACCTGCAAATTCCTTTCTAATTATTGTTTGGAGAATGGCATCTGTAGCATTGTCTATTGATGCTGTTGCTTCATCTAAAACAAGGATTCGACTTTTCCTTAGCAATGCACGTCCCAAACAAAACAGTTGCCTTTGCCCAACACTCCAATTCTCTCCATCACTCCCCACTGCATTTTATTGATCTTTTAGAGCCACAAAAAACTTCCAAATCTAACAGCCAAATTCATGGCCATGTCAAAAAATTTTATTGCATTCAAAAATATATATTTACTACAAAAATCACCTGGTGCATCTAAGCCATCCACCTTCTCTCTTACAATGTCTCTAAGTTGACACTTGTTCAGAACCTTAATCAAAGCAGAAAATAAATTCATGGCATTATTTATTTTTTCATTCTACATATGATAAACTCAATTAGAGATTATGTGAATAGAATTTACATACTTCCCAAATTGTTAACTCTGAGTGCTCAGATAATGGATCTAGGTTGAAGCGAATAGTTCCATTAAAAAGAGTTGGCTCTTGAGAAATAATCCCAAGGCGTGACCGCAAATCATGAAGCCCAATAGAGGTAATATCCAAACCATCTATAAGGATTCTACCCCTGCAGGTTTTCCCACTTCCCGTTTGGCCAACAATCCCAATATTTTGCCATCCTTCAAATGTACATGTAATGCCCCGTAAAACAAGGGGACTGTTGGCTCTATATCTAATATGCACACGTATCAAATATATTTGATTGAAAATATCATTGACCATTCAAATTTATAATTTGAACGCAGTCATCTTTTTAGGAAACACAACTCAGATACCTTCAAGTCATGTAATTCCACCTTCCCATGCGAAGGCCAATTATCTGGTGGTCTGTGATCTTCTATAACGGCTGGTGCCTCACTAGGAATGTGCATATACTGTTTGATGCGTTCTACAGAAACAATGTAGTTTGCAAGTGTAGATTGGTTTTGAATACTTTTAACCAACAATATGTTCAATGATAAACCATAAGATAGGGCCATCCCAACGAAACCTGCACCAGTTCAATTTGTTAGGCATGATTAACTTATACATAAAAGTTTCCAGTAACAACAGAAATCTCCCACAGTTGACATTTAGTTTCATTGTTCAACTTCATACCAGGATTGAAGCCGCCCTTTGGGAGTAGAACCATAGCAAGCGCAGAGGAGCAAATAAAAATTGCATTTAACATCTCTAGATGCTGGATCAACCTTTTATTTACTGAGATACCGTAGAAAAAGGGGCTCGAATTTTTGTCAATAAGGTCTAAGTTCTTCTTAGAAGAACTGATCCTCAACCCTGAAAGCCCTAATGGTCATTGTTCTTGCTATGGACTCGCCAAAATGACTTGCAATCGGTGATTTCGCTGTACCATTTAGTCCCATAAATTCTTTAGCAGAAGCAAAATAATATTTCTGATTAAATTGAACAAAAGAAAATCAGTTATAATTTCTCTCACAATATTGGCAGTCAAGTAAAGAGTCTTCTGAAGAAACTTGTGTGAATTAGCGGTTTACCTGGAGTTGAAAGGCCAAATAAATCAATGGAATGGCTACAAACAAAACTTTCCATGTCACAACAGCCATAACTCCAAGACTGCTGTAAGCAATCATGGTAGATGACATGCACATGACAAAGCTGAAAGGAATGTCTACGTCAAGAACGCTGAAATCTGAAGAAACCTGGAAAAGGAGGTCGACAAGATAAATGTTAGTAGCTTTCTACCATCATGTATGTTAAATTTCACTTTTTGTCAAAGACTTAATTACGCAAAGAATGAAGCCTATCATAATTACGTAAACGACTTACTCTGCTGAGAACTCTTCCCAATGGAGTTGCATCAAAGAATGCCATCGGTGCTCGGAATAAAGAAGTCAGAAGCTCAGAAAAGAAGGATTTTGATGCCTTAAGCCCCAAAAGAACAGTGAAAGGTGACCGAAGGAATAAGAAAAATATAGATGTGAACTGAATGGCTGAGTACACTATTATTAACCTTAATACACCGATTTGAGGACTTTGCAACTTAGTAGCCATCCAAGTATTTCCTAAAATCTGCCCAATCAAAAATATAAGATGACCAAGACCAACACATACACAATATAAGAAACTTTTATTCTGTTTCAAATAGTCAATGTATGGCTTCAGACCGGTGTCCCCAACTTCTTTCTCTTCCCTTTTAACTAGCTGATCCCCGTTAGAAGCTATATTTGAGATATTTGAGATCAGTTTTTCTGTCTGTGACTTGCTACTTTGAATATCTCTCTCTTCCTTGACAGGTTCATCTTTTGTGGATGGTTTTGTCGCTGCTGATTCATTGGAACCAATAGTGTTCTTATTTGCATTCACAAGGTCCCTAAATGCCTCACTTGAGACTAACAGTTCCTGATATTGCCCGGCTTGATGAATCTCACCGTCCAACATCAGCTGCAAAAGAGAGAAACTTCAATGTGGAAATTAAAAAAAAGGGTCAAAACTATTAGCATTAAACTATATGTCAAAGTTGCAGAAAATATTTTAATGTGCCATCCATCAGAAATATTTGCCAAAAGGATGTTTACAAGCAAGCAAACAGCTTCCACATGACTAGGATAACTGTTTACTAACCATAATAGCATCAAATGTTGGGAGAAAATCAACTTGGTGTGTTGCAAGAATTACTGTCTTTTTTGACAGTGTTCCCATTATATATTCTTACACATCAAAATATGTCTATTAGGAAGCTAATAAAAACGAAAAGTATTGCTATAGAAAGATGCAACACACAAAATTAGCACCAGCTACATAATAATTTCAAAACCTTTTATATCAAAAGGAAATGACCATATTAACCTTAAACAAGCTAGTAGAAGTATGAGTATCAACAACACTAAAAGGATCATCCAAAAGATAAATATTAGAATCTTGATATAATTCACGGGCAAGCTGTATTCGCTGTTTCTGTCCAACGCTTGTTGGAAGTACTACACACCTGCATGCGGACACTTAGTTAGAGCATGGGACTACATGCAAGATTCCTTCTGCATGATTTACTCCCTGATTTTCTCCTTCTTTAACTCCACAATTGGTTAGTTCTTCTGCGTGATTTAATCCCTGATTTGCTCCTTCTTTAACTCCGCAACTGGTTAGATCTTCTGCATGATTTACTCCCTGATTTGCTCCTTCTTTCACTCCGCAACTAGCCAGTTCTCTTCGGAACTTGTTGTAGGTGTTGAGTCTTCTCATTGATCACCACTATGGTGCATTACCTTGGGATTTTCACCCAGTAATGCTATATCATGAGCATTGTAACCTATTTTCTAATGAATCATTCTTTTGTTCTTTCGATTTTCTTTTAGTGTTTTTTCTCTGTAAAGCTGTGTGTTCAACCTTTACTAGCTAGATTCATCTGTGCAGGTTTTCTAACACATTTACATGGTATTAGAGCCCACAGGTTGCTGGATAAAAGGTGCACCAGTACTTTATTTTGCAGGTATTACAGCTTGGAGATCGAAGATCGACATAAAAATGGAGTTTCCCAAAGCATCGATCCTAACACTGTACAACTATCACGAATGGAAGGACCAAATGGCTTGATACCTTCATCAAAAAGGGTTGTACAAGATTACCATGGCTGCAGAAGTGGAACCCACTTCAGCGATAGAAAAATCCAAGCACCTCAACCGTATGGATGAAGCCCATGGATCCATATGCATGTGCATCTCTCCAGAGTTGCAGTTTCATCTATCTGCTTGCAATACTCCCAATGAGATTTGGAAAAAGGTTGAAGAACTCTACGGAAAATAGGATGAGATGAAAGGACATTTGCTCGAAGTGGAGCTGCTGCCATTGGATCCACGGAACTATGACAAAATTCAAGACTTCTTCACCAAATATAATGATCTATTGCTACAACTCAAGGGTTGTGGAATTGACAAATCCAAGGAGGAGAGTCACCAAGTTCTCTCTATTATGTCAAAGCTCAGACTAGAATACTCTGTCTTTATGTATACATTTCATTTAGTAAGGTTCACAGCTGGTAAATCCTACACCATGCCTTCTCTCAAAGAGTTCATGGAATCCCTTACTTTTGAGCAAGATAAACTCATTGGCATGGGGAAAATCAAACCTCCAAAAGCGCATGCACTTACTATGCATGATGGCAGCCACAATAAAAATCACAGATCTGATTCAAATTAGAAAAATCAACAGCAAAAGGACAAGGGAAAAGCGTATTCCCATCCAAAGAAGGAAGGGTACACCAAGCCCTTCAATGACTCTTCCGACTTGAGAAATGAGAAAGGGAAGAAAGGAAATAGATGCACCTACTGTCAAAGAGGATTCCATCCAGAATCCTCTTGCATGAAGAAAAAAATTGACCAAATGACAGAAATCCTTCAGATGCACAACCTTGGGGACCACATCCCTCAGGGCGCCAAGAAGAAAACTGAGGATCCGCCACACGGGAAAGGTAACAATTTTCATGCTTTACTTGCAATTAATTCTTCCCTTGATGCATGGATTATAGATTCTGGTGCATCACATCATATGGCTGCTACAAAGGAAGTCTATTCCTCCTTGGATGCATGCAAAGGCCCTCCCATCCTCATGGGAGATGACTCACCTATTGAGGTCACTGGAAAAGGTAGAGTGGAACTTTTACATGGAAGCTTTGAATATGTGCTTCATGTTCCAAAACTTTTGGTAAACTTGCTTTCAGTTTATCATATCACTCATGTCGGCACTGGAAAGAGAGTGGAATTCACTCCAGATGCAATGAACATATATGACCTACATAGCAGCTCCAAAATTGCAACCTGTGAGGTAAACAATGGAGCCAAACTGTATAAATTTTCTGAATTTATTGAATCTGAATCCTCCTTATTGCTTACACATGTTGATGATAGTAGTAGGGTTTGGCACGAGAGGTTTGGTGACTTAAATTACAGGTATATGTGGCAGCTAAGCAAGCATGAGATGGTGGAAGGCTTGCCAAATATCAGTTTCTCCAAAGGAGTTTGTGAAGGGTGTGTCCTTGGCAAACATCGTAGAGAAAAGTTTGACACTGGAAAGACTCGCAGAGCATCCTCTCCTCTAGATCTGATCCATAGTGATCCCATGGGGCCTTTTCCTCATCCTTCCATCAAAAAAGCAAGGTATGTGCTTACATTTATTGATGATTTCTCAAGGTATACTTGGGTGTATCTTCTCAGGAACAAATCTGAAGTTTTTGCGCACTTTGAAGATTTCAAAGCACTAGTTGAGTCACAGTCAGAGAGAAAGATCAAAGCCCTCCATACAGAAAATGGGGGGGAATATGTTAACAAAGCACTTCAAAACCTTTGTCTTCAGTTCGGCATACAGTGGCAGTACACAGTTCCATACACTCCGTAGCAGAACGGAGTTGCTGAGAGAAAGAACCGATCTCTTAAAGAGATGGCTTCCTGCATGCTGCATGCTAAGTCACTGCCTCATAAGCTATGGGCCGAAGCACTTAATTGTGCTAACTACATCCAGAACAAATCTCGTCATAGGTCTGTCAAGGATCAAACCCCCTTTGAGGCTTGGAGCGGTACTAAACCAGAGGTCACCCACTTTCGTGTTTTTGGCTCCATAGCATGGGCCAGGATCCCCTTTGAAAAGAGGAAAGATCTTGATCCACAGAGCATTAAGTGCATCTTTGTTGGATACCTGATGGTGTGAAGGGATATCGACTCTTGATTTCCTCTACGGACAAGCTAATCATTGAGTGAAGTGTCAAATTTGAGGAAAGTCTATCGCATGCACCTCAATCGCGCATGCAGACACCTTTTATCTACCTCATGTCCGAGATGATGAATCAGTACACTCAGATGCAGATACAGAGCATGCAGATGCTGAGGTAGAGCATGCAGATGCTGAGGTAGAGCATGCAGATGCTGAGATAGAGTCTTCAGATACAAATCTAGTGCATGAATATGATGATCCACATCCAAGCACAGATTGGGCTTCCCGCAGTGAATCAACTTCCCCTGTCATAAATAAGAGAACAAGGAGCTTACATGAGATATATGCACAAGACTACCCAACTGCTAGAAATGGTCTTGTGGGGGATAATTTTGATCTGCAAAGGACTAGCTCAAAGTTTATTGATCCTCCTCTTGCCCTCACTGCGACTGAACCATTGCCATCCTGACATTGTCATTTGGTTCAGTCTTCTGATCTGCAGTCTTATGTTGAGGCTGCGGGCATCCATCTTGGGAGTCCGCCATGGAGGAGTATAACCCCCTCCTCGATAACCAAACCTAGGATCTGGTCCCCCTTCCTTCAGGAAGGAAACTTGCCCGATGCAAATGGGTCTACAGGACCAAGAGTGCTGCATATGGGCAAATCACTAGACAAAAAGCTAGGCTAGTAACCAAAGGCTTCCAACAAGTGTATGGAATTGATTATGATGAGACCTTTGCTTCAGTAGCAAAGATGGATTCCATACGCCTTACACTTTCCATTGCGGCTGCCTAGGGTGGGAAGTACATTAGATGGATGTGAAGAATGCCTTTCTTCATAGAGACCTATCTGAGGAGATCTACGTGGAGCAACCACATGGTTTCATTCAAGATTCATCTTTGGTCTGCAGACTGAAGAAATCTCTCTACAGCCTTAAGCAGGCCCTGAGAGCTTGGTATGCAAAGATGGATTCTTTTCTCTTATCACAAAACTTTGAAAGATGTAAGTCTGATCCGAATGTTTACATGTTCAGGACACATGATTCTCTTCTTATCTTAGTTTTGTATGTGGATGATCTCCTGATCACTGGCAGCTCGGCTTCAACCATTACTACAGTCAAGAGGGCCTTGCCTGATAGGTTCTTGATGATGGAAATGGGTCCATTACACTTGTTTCTTGGTCTTGAGATCAGCCAGGATGCCACAGGCATCAAACTCTCTCAGGCTAAGTATGCACGAGATCTCCTCGAGAGATTTCACATGACTGACTGCAAGCTAGCACCGACTCCTTTTCTGTCTGGGGTCCGCCTTGAGGATGGAGGTGACACTCCATTAGTTGACAACACTTTCTACCGACAACTAGTGGGGAGCTTATTGTACCTCACCCACTCCAGACCAAATCTCTCATATGCAGTAGGGGATATTTCCAGATACCTGCATGAGCTACATGAGCTACATGAGCTGCATCCTCCGATATGTGCAGGGCACCATCACCTTCGGGATTCACTATGCAGCAGGCACTACATTGAATCTCCTTGGCTTCACAGATTCTGATTGGGTGGGAGACAACATTGATCGCAAGTCCACCTCTGGATATTTACTCTGTCTAGGATTTGGCCCTATCTGTTGGTCGAGCAAGAAGCACGCTGCTATTGCTCTCTCTTCAGCTGAGGCCGAGTACAGAGGAGTATTCAACATCACCATTTAGGTTCTGTGGCTACAACACTTCCTCACTGAGTTGGGTGTCCAGTTCCACCAGCCCATTCTCATCTGGTGTGACAACGAGAGCACTCTCAAATTTTGCAGGGATCCAGTACAGCGACAACAGATGAAGCACATAGAGATCCATTTGCACTACATCAGAGACTTAGTACATGATTGGGTCATTGATTTGTAGTTCTGTCCTTCCGTAGAACAGACTGCATACATCTTCACCAAGACATTCCCTGAGTAGAAGTTTCGCTCTCTGCACAATCATCTTGGAGTGAAGGACACAGTTGCTTAACAACTGTCTTTTCTTCCTCTTTTCTTTTGATTACATTGTATTTTGAGGGCGGTTTTTTCCCACGAGGTTTTCCCTCTTTCCTCAATTTTAGTACAAGTTGCACTGTATTTTGGGTGACCTTTGGCCTTAGTTGCCAGGGCCCATTTTCTATTTTTCCCCATAGTGGTGTTCAGGGGGGGTGTTGGGAAGTACTACACACTTACATGCGGGACACTTTAGTTAGAGCATGGGACTACATGCAAGATTCCTTCTGCATGATTTACTCCCTGATTTGCTCCTTCTTTCACTCCGCAACTGGCTAGTTCTCTCCGAAACTTGTTGTAGGTGTTGAGTCTTCTCATTGATCACCACTATGGTGCATTACCTTGGGATCTTCACCCAGTAATGCTATATCATGAGCATTGTAACCTATTTTCTAATGTATCATTCTTTTGTTCTTTCAATTTTCTTTTAATGTTTTTTCTCTGCAAAGCTGTGTGTTCAACCTTTACTAGCTAGATCCATTTGTGCAGGTTTTCCAACAAATTTACACCACTGAGATTGACAACTCTTTCTCCTATTTCAGTTAGATCACCAAAGGAAAAATTCTAGAGATCTTTGTACAAAGAAGACTTTAAGATAACCTCATGATATTTCTGCTCCTCCTTAGGGCATCCGAATAATATGTTGTCTCGTACCGTTCGTGTTTGAATCCATGCAGTCTGAGAAACATATACGAGGGTGCCACAGACTTGCGATTGCAGAGGCAAGGTTGAGTACAATGAGAAAAAAATACACCAATTTAAATGGTTGATAATATTAGGTTAAACTCGGCATTTGCAACGAGCTTCTCGTTGAGCCACTTCCGATTCGAAGGAGGCGTAAGCAAGCTGGCATACTGTTGGAGATCCTTGGTATCCTTGTGCATATTCTTGGTAGCCTTCTTCCTAGCCAGTGCAAACTGTTGGAGATCCCTGGTATCCTTGTGCATACTCTTGGCAGCCTTCTTCTTGGCCAGCGCAAATACGACAACATCCATACCATCGTCATTTATATAAACCTCGATATTGACCTCATCCTTACAAGGCACTATAAAATTATACACCCTTGAGATCAGATCATGCCTACTCTAAAGCTCCATGGTCACCAACAAGCCCTGACAATATCGACGCTCGCTAACATAAAACTTGAAGACACTTTGTCCTTCTTTCAGCAGCAGGGGAGTATCGTTTCCATCCCCGGTACCTAATAGACTAAATTTTTTCTCAAAGTTCCTGTCCTTCGTTGCAAATTGCACCGCCCAGACTAGAGCGATCTGCTCATTTTGCCATCGGCCCACGAAGTAATTTACGACAAAGGCGATCAGGGAAGTGATGCAGAAGAACTCTATGTAGTAAGACTGATGGCCTGCAGGGATCATAGTTTTTACATAACAGGGCCAGGTTCAATGCGCAACTGAACTCGGAGGTGAAAAGAAGGCAACTCAACCGATATTTGGAAAAAACAGTGAAAGTGCAGTGCATGCTTGCCAGCTGACACTTCAAATCAACGGTTGAAAGTGTCTCACTTGATCGAACAGAGCAGGGTAAAAGTGTTGACAATTGTTGATGCATAGGAAGGCCTATCGACCTAAATATCTATACACAATACTAATTTATAAAAGAGATTTGATCCCTTTAGGGTGTTGGTATATCGGAAATTAAAATGGATCTAGGCTAGTATATAATATTTACCATAATTATTGTTAAAGTGTATAATGGCTATCTCATATTTGTATTTGCATTGATTAAATGATTATTATATGTAGTCATGTTTTATATTAATTATTTTAATGCATCATATATATGATTTTGTATAGTAAATTTATTTTTATGTTAAATTTAGATATTCTTTCTTGATATTAGTTAATTTTGATTAATTTTCATTTTGTTTTGTTGGATCCATTAAAATTTGTTATGTGAGTCAATGTTTCCAATTAACAAGTGTGGTTGATCAATATAAATAAGTGAAATAAATTGTTAAATTGTGATTTTTTTAAATTTCTACTTAGTTAAATATTATATATAAATATCACTTGTGGTTACAACATACCAAACCATTCATTTTTAGTTGTTAAATATGATTATGTTAAAATAGATTAAAAAAAATGTTACCACCCATGGTTAGAACTTACCAAACCATTATTTTTTAGTCCCTAGATTTGTTTATGTTAAAATAACTTTTGAAAACATAAGATTCTCCAACGCATAGTTTTTTTCTTGTTTTCCCATGGTATTGCTAACCCATGGTTTTTGTCCATGGTATTTTCCTGCAATGTAGCCAATTCAAAGGCTAATAACTAAAGCAACCTAGATCCATTTTAACTGTGGATCAAGCGTTGAGAGGATCAAATCTCTTCACTTAAATAGGTTTATAGCGAGAGAGAGAGAGAGAGAGAGAGAGAGAGAGAGAGAGAGAGAAATCTGATCTCTCTTGATGCTAGAGAGAGATAGATCTAAAGCAACCTAGATCCATTTTAACTGTGGATCAAGCGTTGAGAGGATCAAATCTCTTCACTTAAATAGGTTTATAGCGAGAGAGAGAGAGAGAGAGAGAGAGAGAAATATGATCTCTCTTGATGCTAGAGAGAGATAGATCTACGCTGGTTATTTATAAGTGAAGAGGAATATTTTATTGTAGTAGTACTCCTATTTGTTTTGTATTTAAAATTTATTAAATGATGTATTTCTATTTTGTATTTTGATTTTTGAGACTTGTTTATTTTTATAAATTTACAATTATTTCTATCACTATTTTTATGTAATTATGAAACTTTCCATATTTATCATAGTTGAAATTATGTTTGTATTATAGACATATTACTCAATAGCGTGTTTCTCTTAAGCTATATTATTGCAAATTATCTAACATAATCTCTTTTATCACCCATGAAAAAAGTATTTATGAGATAATACTATTAATGGGATGGATAATAGATAATTATTATTTTATATATATTAAGTTAATGCCTTAAATTGGTTGATGATATTTAATATTATAGATAGTTTAATAGTTGATAAAAGTTTTTATAGGATGGTTTTATCAAAATCCTTTTCCAATCATTTGAGAGGTTATCAACAAGACCAGTGGCAAAAAAAAAATTTGTTGTCCCAATGTTTATATAAAATAATTAATTAAGTAGAAAAATTAACTAAATTATTTAACTACTAATTTATAAAAATACTCTATATACATTACTAATTTAAAATATTATAATATAAACCTTAACCTTACATTTAAAATTTACATATATATAAAAATACACATTTTAAATATTAGATACAATCACTAAATCCACTTTTAAATAAAAGCAACACAAAAATAACAAAAAAACAATTGCAAAAGCTTACCATACACATCAATGGCTACAATTAAAAAAATAACATAACTTTAACTAATAAAATCCCTAAATAGTCAAGGTTGTTAAAGATATATTAAGCACTATTGCAAGGTGTTGTCACTAGGGAGAACACCCAACCTATTTGCAACAAACCTGTTCAGTTAGAACCTAAGCTTATATGGTTGGCTTCTAACCATAGACTATGAAAATGCCTTAAAAAACTATCCAGAAAACCAATGCTTTTTATGATTCATGTTGGGAAGAGATCCATATTGCAAATGAATCAGATTAACTTTTTCCATAAAACAGTGCCAAGAAACTAATCATTTTTGGAAAACCAAGTTTCTTGTATTAAAAAACTAAAACTACCTTGTAAAACACCGATTTCCGTATCGTTCCATTTTTTATATGGTTTTTTTAAAAACGAAGACTTCCGTTCCATTACAGAGCTTGAAATTGAGATTTTTGATTAAGAACTGCCGTGAAATGGAAAGAGAAAGAAAACCTTCTTGTGTTGCATTGAAATGAGGGAGGGTATGAGAAGTCTACGTTGTTTTTTCAGCTGTTTTTATGGTGTGGTATACTACCAAACTACTATTTTTGTAATTTTTGTTGTGATATACTACCAAACTACTATAAGGGTTCAACGTATATTTAATATAAATTTCATTTCCAATAGAATAATTTTGGGGCTAGTTCATTTGAAGCTAAATTCATAAAAACAAAACCCAAATAACCTAATTTCAGGTGAAAAAGTTGGTAGATTGTATGAAGAAATTGAAATCGGGGAAGGAATTAAAGGAGAGAAAGGGTACCTATGCAAGTATTTTCATGGGCTCTTGAAAGAAAACCGAGGCTTCTGATCCTTCCATAATTTTCCCAGTGAAAATAGATCCACATTTTGTGAGCAAGCCATTGAAGAGATCCTAATCAATATTATTTCTCAACGCATCCAAATTCAACCATAAAACAATAACTCCCATCAAATTACTGCAACATTTCATGTGAAAATATAAAACAAATTTGCCAATCAATTATAAGAATGACCATAGATCTAGAAACCCTAAATATTGATGCAACATTTCATGTGAAAATATAAAACAAATTTTCAAATCAATTCTAAGAATGACCATAGATTAGATTGTACTGTGCCCATGGTGTTTCTTTTTTTTTCAACTACTTAACATACATTTCATGTGAAAACATAAAACAAATTTGAAAATCAATTTTAAGAATGGCCATCGATCTAGAAACCCTAAAGATTGATCCATCACCCTGCACTTGTTTCCATATAGCCATAGATTAGATTGTATTGTGCCCATGGTTTTTTTTTTTCAACTACCCAACATTCATTCGAATACACTAACACGGGGAAGAAAACTTGTTCTGGTCTTTTCTTTTTTTTCAACTACTCAATATTCATTCGAATACACTAAGGTGGGGAAGAAAACACCACATAATGGTCTTTCCTCTTTTTTCAACTACTCAAAATTCATAATACACTAAGGCGGGGAAGAAAATGGGGCAAAATGGTCTTTTTTTTTTTTTTTCAACTACTCAACATTCATTCGAAGATACACTAAAGGTGGAGAAACACCACATAAATTAAAATTTTAATTTGGATGATCGTTAATTTTTTAATTAAATATTTGATTTTTTTATAATTTTTAAAAAACATTTAATTGTTATGAAATATCAAAAATGTATGGAGATGTATATTTTATTGATGCTTATTGTAATACTCATTGTCAAAAATAAGTTATATATAGTAATTTTTTTTATTTTTTTCAAAGATTACATAAATAATTAATCATTGTTGTAAGTTGTAATTTTAAAACGAAATTCATTTGATTTTATATGATTAGGAAAAAAAATCCTATATATTTTTAATTAATGGTTGTTAATTATCTAAACTAATATTATGAGGGTGTTCATGAAATGTTTTTGTATAAGGAGAGCTTCAGCGTAAATCACATGAGAAAGAATTTCTGCCAACGCGTTTCGAACCAACCAATGTGGTTCATCGTCAGGGCAAGATGAAAATACAGATCTAGCTCATCGATTTAAATAGTCTAACCAGAGACTCCAACGACTCAAACACTCTAACGGCTACTTAATCATTCAAAAACCCCAGTCAAACGACCTCTAATTAATTTAAATTAAAATTAAAAAATTATTATATTTTAATATTTATTTAATTAATTTATTAAATCTAACCTAAAAATATATGTATATTCTAATATTTTAATTATTGAACCTAATCTTCTAAACGCCCTATTTATTATTATTGTTATCTTAAATTATAATTAATCTTATTTATAATTAATATATAATTAATTATATAGATGATGGTTAAATAAAATTAATTTAATAATATATCGAAATAAATAATGTATTATATATATGTTAATTATTAACATTATATGTGAAAAATAATAATATATATAATATATACTATAAAAATAATTAGTTAACTAATTTATACTAATATATATAAGACCTAAATAAAATACGAGGGGTTATATGTAATAATATTTTATAGAAAAAGGTTAGAATTAAATTACTAATGTTATATGTATAAACATAATAATATATATAATTAATGAAATAAAAAAGTTAATTAATTAATGTATTTAAGTTAAACTATAAAGATACTATGTTATGGTTATACTATTAATAAAATATTAACAGAGGGACAATAAATATTAATCGAACTAAATGCATATGAATTTCAACTTCTAATGAAACGGGAGATATCTCCTATTAATCTAAAGGCTAAAAATGACAACTTAAATGCAATGCCATATGCCTTAATATTGTTATTAATAATATAAGTAATAATATTTGAATAATTTAAGCTCAATTATAATACATAAAAAACAAAAGCGATACTGCCTAAGAGGAGGACACACCTACGAAGAACAACGCTGCCAACACTAGGCGAAAACCCGACTCCCCCAGAACAAACACACGCCCAACCAGATAAAGAACCTAGAGGAGCCGAGGGGGGAGGAAGAAAACTTAAGCCGAAAACACAGGGATCCAATTTCTACTAACCTTCCACCCATCATCTCTGTTGAGATTGATGGGTCTTCGCTCTATTTCGATAGCTTCCCTTAACTTGCGATGATGAAACCGATCCACCCTGGCGATGACTTTGGCCTCTTCTATGCAGACATGATGCTTAGTTTTGTCCACATGCTCTGCAAGAGCTGAGGACTTTATTCTACCATGCCTCAGGTCCGCTGCATGCTCACCAATCCTTTGCTGGATGGAGCGCCCTGTTTCCCCTATATAAGGGGTCCCACAAGAACAAGGAATCAGATAGACCCCTTTCATGTCTTTGGGGTCGACTGGATCCTTTACTGACCTCAGGGAGTTACGAATGGTTCTTAGAGGTCTGAAGGTTGAGGGGATGTCAAACCTCCTAAGGATCCGAGCAATCCGATCCGTGGTCCCTTGGATATATGGCATATGGACACCTGGAATGCGCTCTTTTGGCTCTTTTTTACTAAAAGCATTTTTGGAGGCAGTAAGGAAAGCCTTTTGGCCAAGGTGCCTGCTATATCCGTTCTTCACAAAGACATCGAGAAGGTGGTTTCTCTCCCTGTCCAGGTTTTCTTGATCCGAAATCCTGAGGGCACGCGTAGCCAGGGTGTTGAGAACACCCATCTTCTGAGCCGGGAAATGATGGGAATCAGCATGAAGATACTGCTCCGTGTGAGTCTTCTTAGGGAACACCGCGTGAGAGAGAGAGCCGTCCAACCTCCTGGAAATAAGAATATCCAGGAAAGGGAGGCTGCCATTGACCTCCTTTTCCATGGTGAATTTTATGGCAGAGGACTGGCCATTGAGGTGATCTAGGAAACGATCGAGCTCATCATGGCCATGGGGCCAGATGACATTGGTGTCATCTACATATCTCTTCCACAGCTTAGGAAGGAGGCGGGCCGAGGCTAGAGCCTTGGCTTCGAAATCTTCCATAAAGAGATTTGCCACGATCGGGGAGAGGGGGGAACCCATGGCAACGCCACAGGTTTGTTCATAGAACTCCCCTTCGAAACTGAAGAATGTGGAAGTGAGACATACCTCCACCAGATGCGCGGTGTCCGGATCTATTAGGCGATGTATCACTTCCATGGCTTCTCTAATGGGAATGCACGTGAACAAGGAGACCACATCAAAGCTGACAAGAATGTCTTCAGGGTCCAGCCTAATGTCCTCGAGAACCGAGATGTAGGATGCCGAGTCCTTCACGAAGGACTCAGTACGGCCCACAAGAGGTTTCAGCTTCAGAGCCAGGAACTTGGCTAGAAGGTAGGTTGGACCCCCGATGGTGTTGACAATAGGCCTCAGAGGGACCCCCTCCTTGTGAATTTTAGGCACCCCATAAATTCTAGGAGCGATGGGGTTGCTCTCAATGAGCTTACGGGATAGAGCCCCCACCGAGCTGCTTGACTTGATAGCGAGAGCCACAGCCTTGGAGATTTTCTTCAGAGGGTTTTTGGACAGTTTCTTGTAACTGCCACTGCTGTGAAGATGATCCAACATCTTGCTCCGGTAATCTTCTTTGTTGAGGATGACCGTCGCCCCTCCTTTATCCGCCTTAAGGACCACAATGTCCTCATTCTGGTTTAAGGACTTTAAGGAAGCTATCTCCATTTTATTTAAACAAATAAGATTTGGTTTTATAATTATTATGTCAAACTTTAAAGCTAAAAATTAACTTTTAACAATGCAATCCTTTTTAACCAAATTGGATGTAGTTCATTGTTATGGTTATAAAAAATGAATCTCATGAGTCAATTTGGTTGTAGTTCATTGTGATGGTAGTAAAAAATGAATCTCATGAACCTGGTCCCACCCACACATTGGTATAGTTCCACCCAAGGAACCATTGATCTTTCTCCATGAATCGGTAATATTGTACCAAGAAGCACCATAATGTATGGCATTTCTATTTCCCACAATTGAAAAAGCACCATAAATCCTTCTACATGAGCATTTTTCTTCTGTATTGTTGAACTAAAAATGGCAAGACTTTCCTGTGGCAACAAGAATTTCCGAAACCCTCACCCCCCTATCACAATATATCTTAGAATATGTCATGTTGGAGTGTAGTATCCCTAGTAAGCATATAAGAGTGTAGGGGAACACAACCTCAAAGTCAATGGGAAGCCAAGGTGAAAGGTTGTGCATCTAAGAGGGATACCTCAATTACATAGATGTGGTTTTATAAGTTTTTGCATTAGTCAAATGTATATTTGAGGGGGAATTCAACCATAAAAAAATGCTTGACTGAATTTTCATACACAAGGGTTGATTCTACTTCGAATTTTGATACTTTGTGTTTACTCACTTTAATGTCATTACATATAACTAATAATTTGCAAGTCCTTGTCTCATTTGATCTCATTTTATTTCAATTGTGAAGTGACTAAGCCATGAACCCCAAAGCCTCATAGCTAGGATTTACAAAGTATGCATTGCCTCATTTCCACTCATTTTACTTCAGTTAAATGGAGCAACTATGCCTTAGCCCCAAACCCACACAACTAAGCTTTACATACTACAAATTCCTCTCTCTCCCTAGTATTGCACTTGGTTTAGATATACTTTTTTAGAAGAGAAGCAATGTCTCACTAAATACCTTACATGTTAACTTATCATTTGATCCCATTACATTTTCCAAGCATTGAGGACATTAATAAAATTTCAAAATTCAATTTCACACTCATTTGATGTAATCACCATGTTCCATCAATTTTAGGTAAACTCTACAAATAAATGTAAGTAATTATTTTTATTTTTTTCATTGATTCTAAATTAGAAAGTGAGAAAACTGCATGCATCTTTATTTTTAAAGTACAATCATCCAAAAAACTCATCAAAGACTAAAGATAGGTTAAAACCTTTATGGAGTGAAAAATATTGTTGGTATCCTCCATAATAACACTACTTTCAGAAGCTGGGTTCAGATTTTACCACAAATGCAAGAACCAAAGTGAGAAGCCTATTTTAAAGTTTTTATAACATGATATATTATAAAACAATTTGAAGAAGCACACAATACAAAAAAGTTTTGTATCTAGTATCATTCTAGATAGAGAAAAGTACTCATTAGGCTATCTATGACATGAGTAAGAATTGATACCCACCTACTTTCAAAATCATCATGGACATTTAAATATTAAAAAAGGAATTGATTAGGCTACCTATGACTAAATAGGAGTGGTTCCCCACCTTTCCAAACTATCATGTACATTTAAGCTATCATATTTTATCAACATCCTTTCTGTTGGGTTGTGTTATATTCTTTCCAAGACTAGCCCACGTAGTTAACCGAGGGGTTAGAGGGGGAGTGGAGCCCCCTTTCGTTGTGTAGCGGGGGGCTGGGGGGCGGTCATAGGGGGTTTGAGGTGTACCCATAACCCCACTTTATGGGGTCCGGGATAGCGCCTTGAAATTTTTTGGTTTTGGACCCTATGTTAGCTTGGGCGGACCCACCTATGTTTTTGTGCATGATTTTCGCACATTTTTTTGGATGCGATGGTTTTTCGGTCCATGGTATTGGATGCTTCGACATGTATAAATATGTATTGTAACATTGAAAGG